>JALNQK010000057.1:0-213148 GCA_028458525.1 Ophiosphaerella herpotricha
TAATATAAATATAATCTAGATATCTACTAAGTACTTTATTAATATATACTTAAAAGCTTATAAGAGTATTTATTAGCCTAAAAGGTATAACTAGGTACTTAAAATACTTATAGTAAGTATAGAAAGCTATTTTCTACTTATTACCTACCTAGATTCTAATCCTATAGTAAGTATCCTTAAGATCTAAGGTTATATAGTAGCGTATACCTAATAAGTAGTCTAGTATCTCTCTAATTAGTAGGAGTAAGTACTAATCTTTTACTATAATTAAGTTTAGCCTATAGTAGTTAATATAAAGGCGTAAGCCTTTATCTTTCTTTAGAATAAAAAAGATAGGTACTTCTACTAAGCTATTACTATAATATATCTAGCCTTTATAGAGTATATCTTCTAAATAAGTATAAAGTACCTTAAGCTTATATATAGAGAGATTATAGAGTAGCCTAAAGAGAAGTTCTTTTCTTACTATTAGTAAGATTATATAATTAGAGTTCTTAAAGTAAAGTAATACTTATACTATAGCCTTATTAAATATATTACTATATTCTATTAAGGTATTAGGAATACGTAGCTTATATACTATTAATATAGTATAGATATATATATTATATTCTAAGTTAATTATATTAGTCCTAAGTACTCTTAGTAAATAAAGTTCTATCTAGGTTTCTTTTAGGTTTTTTATAAAGTCCTTAACTATATATAACTATACTTAGGTAGTAGAGGTATATCTCTAGTACTAGGTCTATAAGCTACAATTAAGCTATATTCTTTTTTTCTTAAAGAAAGAATTACTAAGAAAGAGAAATACTCTCTCTTTATCTACTCTATATACTATAATCTTAGACCTACGCGTTATATTACTATTATTAGTAAGGTATACTTAAAGCTTATAGGTAGTATAAGTATTCTACCTCTAGGCTTTTATCTAACTTAGCCTAGAGAGCTTAGTATCTTTAATTAGCTTTAGTTTTATTTCTACTATAGTTTACTAACTAATAAGGCTAATATCTACCTAGAGGTCTAAAATAACCTAAAGCTTTATTTCTAGTTTTAAACCTAAAGTTATACTATATATATACTATATACCTAGTAGGATATTAATTAACTTTTACCTTACTATCCTAGAGCTAATAATAAGGCTAGGCCTTTTCCTACCTAGTTTATATAGACTAGGATATAGTTAGGATTACTACTTCTATACTTATAAGTATAGTACCCCTTTTTATAGTATTTAAAGTATTTAATAGTAGAATTATCTATTAGCTTATTTTAGAGAGGTTTTACTTCTCCTTTTAACTAAGCTTTCTTTAAGTTTACTTTACTAGCGCTATTTATTTATTAATTGTATATATTTATTACGCTATACAAGTTTTACTTAAGAGTTAAGCTTAAGGTAATAAGGTCTTCTCTTATAGCTAGAACCTAGTAATAATTAGTAATAGCTCTTTATAACTTAGGTTAAAGTTTTAAAAAAAGATACTAAACTCTCTATTCTTCTATATACTAAGGAAGCTAGTCCTTAAGAATATCTAGGTATTTAGTAAATAATCTTATACTTTATTCCTTGTATTAGGTAGCTATAAAGTATACTATTACTACTTCTAAACTATAATTAATAGAGTTAGAGAGTAAGTTAAGTAGGTAGTTCTTAAAGTATCTCTATATAAGAGTCTTATCTATATTATAGTTATACTTATAGTATATATACTATTATTTATATAGGTTTCTTATAAGGTACTATATAGCCTAAAGGACTTTATCTTTATCTTTCTTAAAGTTTTAAGGTATAAAGTAAAATACTATTTTATATAAGTAATAAAACTCTTAGTATTTTTTTAAAGACTTACTTTTATACTCTATAGAGTTTTTAGAATAGAGTATATACTTTATATATATATTATTAGTTAAAAGAGTTATATTCTACTTATATAAAGCTAGAATAGTAACCTTAGGATTATCTTTAAAAGGTATAATATAGAAAGTAGCTTATTTTTATTCTAAGTATATAATTTCTTCTTCTAGAGTATAAAGTATATATAGTTAGATTAGTTTATTATACCTAATAGTTACTTTATAAATATAATCCTTAATTATTATAAGTATACTTAGAGTATATTCTAGTTATATACTACTTGTACTCTATATAGAGTTTTATTTAGCTATTAACTAAGTATTTTCCTCTATAGTTATAGCCTAGCGTAAGGAGTATATATTTATTATCTCTAAACTATTAGTAAAGAAGTATTATTATATTAAGAGTAGCTAGAAAGTAATAGTACTTACTATAGGCTATAGAAGATAGTAAAGAGATAATAGTAATTTAAGTAGAATTCTTAAGAAAGTAAATAATACTTACTTAACTCTATATATAAGTATAGAGCCTCTTATATACTAGTATAGTAGACTAGCCTTATACTAATAGTATACTAACTCTATACTAGAGTATACTAGCCCTACTCTAAGCTAAAGACTATAACTATAATATATCTAGAGTATTATAAGATCTTAGAAGTCTTATAACCTTATTATATATATCTAAGTTATATTCTATATTACTATCCTATCTAAGTCCTTCTATCTTGTAGTATAATAGATTATTAGGTAACTTAGGTTCTATTAGCTTAAGATCCTATATAGGGTTATAACCTATAATATAGAGGTAGGGGTTATTGTACCTACTAAGGGTAGCTAGGCTAGTATAGTAGCTATAACTAATACTAGGAGTAGTAGTAGTATTAGTAATAATAATATAGATAGTAATAACTTTAATAGTATTAACTAGTAGCTCTTAAGAGGCTTTATAAAGCCTCTTACTAGGCTAGTAAATTGTTATAACTTTAGATAATATATATACTATTCTACTCTAGGATTTAACGTAGTTAAATACTCTTCTACCTTTTTAGGTTTGTTCGGCGTAGTAGAGTAGAGCTGCGACGTAACAATAGTAAAGAGATAATAGTAATTTAAGTTAATTTCTTAAGAAGGTAAATAATACTTACTTAACTCTGTACGCAAGTATAGAGCCTCTTATACGCTAGTGCAGCAGACCGGCCCCGCACTAATAGCGCACTAACCGTGCGCTAGAGCACGCCGGCCCCGCTCCGGACCGAGACTATGACTATGATACATCTAGGGTATTACAAGATCTTAGGGATCTCGTGGCCTTGTTACATTAAGATATAGTCTAACGCACAATAACCTTAATAGCTTCCTTGCCCTTAAGCCCTAAAACCTACTGTTGTTCCCTCTACTAAAGCTGATTCCTAGACCAAGCAATAGCTAAGATCTAATCTCAGCTCTTTGAGGGGGAATACGATAACATAAGAGGGGTATAAGACAAGACAGAGTGCTGTAGTCTTAGAAATTAGCGCCTACGCTTTGGTAAGTAGGTTAAGCGTTGCTGGTGGAACGCCATCGTTGTAAGCGCAGACGAAGGTGGAAGGGCTCGATATCTTTTGGTAATACAGCTATCGTATGGTCAAATAACAAACAGCTCCCTACGTGAGCACTGCAATCTTTGGGGTTGTAGAGATGTGCTTTAGTTTGACATGTAAGGGACATAAGCTGTTTAGATTGTTCATGTTCGCGATGGATAAGGATAGCAGAGCTGTGATGGTAGCAATACTTGGGAAGGGGCACCACTCCTTCGACACTGGGTAGGGTGACAGTGGACGAGGCTGTCTGTTGATCTGCAGTATTGTGTGGCATCGATAGTAGCATTCCGAGTGTCTGTGAAGTGATTCGTGTGAGAGGTGATGTCGTTCAGTCGAGGACTCGTCCAAGTGGGACGTCGCAAACATTATCGGTTGGCGATGGGCTGACCAGAAAACCCATCAGTGACTGTTTTGTGTTGTGACTGTGAAAGAAGAGTTTGGGCTCCGTCTTCACTCTCGTGTTGCTGTGTCGCGGCTAGATGGATGGCTGTTGCTGCGTTCGATGAGCGTGTCATGTTGTGTAGCTTGCTCGCAAATTTTGTCGGTCTGTTTGTGCCGCGGCCGCAACGGTGGCTCGATAGGTACCAAATCGACGCAGAGGGACGCATGATGGGTTGCAGAGGCCGTTGCGGCCACTGGCAGATGTGCTTTGATGCTTTTGTGATGGGTTTTCCAAAAACTGAGTTCTCGCTGTTTGTCGTGTTTTCCTTAGGCGAAGGTCCCATAGAGAGTGGGGGTTGTGTGCCAAGACCAGGGGCGAGATGAATCTTGGCAAGTCTTGGCTCCGTACCAGGAGAGGGGAACACCTGGGTAAGAAGCAGGGCATTAAGCACGTCCATGAACCCCACCTTTATAGAGGAACTCTGCCTTAGCTAAGGCGACCTTCTGAGCTCATCCCTCGAGCTCATGTTCTCTACCCTCTTTTTCCGTACTTCCTTCTTTCAAACAGCCTCCAGGAATACCTTTTCGTCCTTGAGAATGGCTCAGTCACGGAGCCAGATCATCTACGCGCCTTCAGATGAGGTTCCCCGAGGCGTGAAGTCCGTCTTCCTCGCCGGCACCACCAGCAAAGTCGACACGACCGACTGGCGCGAGGCCCTCTCCACCTCCCTCTCCGATGCGCCCGTCACGATTTATAATCCGTATCGCGCTGATTGGGACAGCTCGTGGCGCGAGGACATCAACTTTGCTCCGTATCGCGAGCAGGTGGAATGGGAGCTTGAAAAGCAGGACCAGGCCGACATTGTCGTCGTTTACTTCCACCCGGCCACCCAAGCGCCCGTCAGTTTGCTCGAGTTGGGGGTCTGTGCACGGGTTCCTGGCAAAGCTATCGTTGTCTGTCCGGAAGGATACTGGAAGAGGGGGAATGTGCAGATTGTGTGCAACAAATTTGGGGTTGAGATGGTGGACACTGTTGATGGGCTGAAAGAGGCGATTATGAAGAAGTTACCTGTTGGCTCGTGACTCCCAAGCCCCAACCTCTGAAGAGCGAGACTGGGCTCTCGAAGACAGCGGGTCGGATTGCAGTACATCGCGTTTTGAGTCACTGTTATTAGCGAACATATAAAGCCGTGCCAGATGGCCAGGTACTGTTCGATAGCTATCAAGTCATCAAGCATGCCCATCATCACTGTGTCAAGTGTAGGATTTCAGATCGCCACTTTTAATGAAATGCGACAATTAACATGAAGGGCTGCTCTATGATACCATCTTCTTTCGAGCCTCAGCGACTTGCATCTCAAGGTCCTCAGGTTCCTTTAATCGCCCTTGCTTCTTATACGTAGCTGCCAGGTGCTCCATGCTAGCAAGCGAATAGTGATGCTCCATACCTAACACTCTGATCCGGATCGCTAATACTTGCAACCCAAGCTCCTCGGCCTTGCCCAGCTGCTCGTTATCAAGATAAATCGACGCAAGATTGGTCATGCTGGTCAATGTATGATGATGTTCTAGGCCTAGTACCTTTTTGCGCAACTCCATCACCTGCAAACCAAGCTCTTCTGCCTCGGTCAACTGACCTTGACTATGGTATGTTAATGAGAGATGAGCCATACTCGTCAAAGTTGAGAAGTGCTCCGGGCCTAATAGGGTCTTGCGAGCCGCTACTACTTGCGCCTGGAGCGCTTTGGCCTCGTCCAATCGACCTTGGTTATGGTAGGTAACTCCTAGATTGCTCATGCCACTAAGCGTATGCGGATGATTTTTCCCTAACACTCTTATACGAACGTTCATTACGTGGACTAGCAACTCTTCAGCGTCTTGATACCGGCCCTGATTGTTGTACGTGTGTGCTAGGTTACCAATACTAAGGAGAGTGTCGGGATGCTCAAAACCGAGCACCTTCTTGCGCGCTCTTATTACCCGCTTGCCAAGCTCTTCGGCCTTCTTCCACCAGCCTTGACAGTTGTATAAATATACCAAGTTGCTCATGCCAACGAGAGTGTCCGGGTGTTCGCCGCCAAGAACGCGCATTCGAAGTTCCATTGCTTGTAGCTCGAGCTCTTCTGCTTCCTTCCATTGCGACAGATCGCTGTACGTCATGGCCAGATGACTCATAGTAGCTAGTGTCTCAGGATCCTCTTCGCCGAGAACTCTTTTCTGAGCCTCCATCGCCCTTAGCCCAAGTGTCTTGGACTCTTGGAACCGGCTTTGTGCGTGGTATGTTAGAGCCAGCTTTGCAATGCTTTTTAGCGTATCTGGATGCTCTACTCCAAGCACGATTGTCCGAAACTCCATAACTTCCCGGAAAAATGTCTCCGCCTCATCAAACCGACCGTCGCTATAATAACACATTGCAATCTTCCATTCTAAGTCGATCCTGCTGGTATCGTCCTTTGTAACGAGGTTCGACTCCAAGACATAACGTGCGTGAGGAAGATACATTCTCCACATGGCCCTGTTCCTGTGTTCATGGTCCGGAAACACCTCCTCCAATCGCGCTACGGCTTTGCGAGTCCATTCAACAAGCACTCCTTCGTTCCGAAGCCAGTTCCGAACTGTGAGGTGCACAAGTCGATGTAAGCCAAGTGCCAAGTCTTCTAAGCGCCTAGTGATGAACGAGTAAGCGCTTAGTGTTCCAATCGAATCCATCTCCTTCTTTTGCGATGGTCCTGGCGGAAGGAGAAGCTGAGGAACGTCTTTATGGTCAATGCAAGCCATGAAAAACATGTATTCTGCTGCAAGAGGATCGTGTTGCTGGATCTGTCGGAGATCAGCCAGGTCGTGGCCACTGGGTTTTTCATGTCAGAATATCTTGCATCATCCTCGAATTCTTCGGTGAGGAGCTCGATAATCTCTTGCTCTTGGCAACCCACGAGCACCAAATAATCCGCTAGGGTAATCCCAGTCTCATTGATGTATGCGGCCGCCTGAGCGATAGCTAGTGGGAGATAGGTAAGCCATTCAAGCATCGCTTTCGTATCCGCAGGTCTGGAATCTACAAGATCTTTGTGGATTAGGAAGTTCCGCAGCATCCGTGTAGCTGTCTCTTCAGTCATCTGAGGTACTTCAATCACATTCTGATGGGCGAGCTTCACCCCGACCTTCCTGTCTCGCGTCGTGAAAATGACTCGTCCCTTCTTGTTCCGGGGAATATAATCGATTAACCGAACAGATTGCTGAGCTCCGGGTTTCGGCTTCTCGATCCACATATTGATATCGTCGGCGTTGTCGAAGACCAAGACCCAATGGCCTGCGCTATCTCCATTTAGGAAGTCCTGCACAATATTTTTAATGTCCGCATCCTCACCCCCAAGACCTCGAATTCCAAACTGCCGAGCAACAGCATGATATCCTTGATCCAAACTCTCCATGCTAGTAGCTTGAATCCAAATGACTGAGTAATGCTCATGCTTCTCCCTCAGCCGATAGAGGAACTCCAACACAAGCTGCGTCTTTCCCACTCCTCCAAGCCCAGAGACTGCGGCTTTTGTGAATTGATTGTTGGTGAAGAGCATGTTTTGAAGTTCGGCAAGCTCAGACCCACGATCGGTGAAACAAATATTCCTTTCAAACGGCACAATCCACTGATTGACTGGGTGCTGGAGATCTGGATTCATGTTAATAATGGGGTTTCTCGAACGCATCTCGATCTCAGATTGGAGGCGACGAAGCGCGTGGTGTTCTCCTTCACCATAAATTGCCGGCATGTGGACGTCGAAAATGCCAAGCAGAGAATACACCCTATCTTCCTCGAATGTGGTCTCTCTATTTGTCCTCCAGGACATCCTCTCGTCGACAGTAAAGTAAGAAAGAGGAGTTCCTCTTAGAGCAGAGATGGGGATTCTCGTAATTTCGGAAATCTGTTTTTCCAACGATTTCTTAGAACCAAGCAGTTTTCCTTCCCGGGAAAAGAATTCAACTGAAGGAGGAGCAAGAAGCTCTTGAAGAGTCTAGCCTCGGGCGAACCACCGGCTCTGTCGTAGTTGTGAGTCTCGATAGTTTGAATCGTTATTTTCCAAGTGTATAGAGACGTCGGTAAGAAACACATAGCATTTAGTTGAGCGTTGATACCAGTTAAACATGGAATTGATGGCCTCGCTCAGTTCAGCGCTGCTTGACTTATCGATGCAGCAGGTATCAACCCAGATATATTGTAGTCTATCCTTTTTCGCCTGCTCACCGTAGAAGAGGAGTTTTTCGAAGGCCGGACTGCCTGTGATAGATTTAATTGTTGTACAACTAATGACATCTTGAAACGTGGCCTCGTGATGACTACGCCAAGTGTGGGACAGGGTTGCGTAATTGGGAACGTCGCGCTCAACAAAGCGGATCAGGCTGAAGCTTCCATCGTTATTTATTCGCAAAAGGCGCATTTTCTGACTTGATACGATTTATCTGGTCCTTGAGAGCAAATGAAAGGGCACTTGAAGAGCGGTGCGTGAGATCCTGCTCTAGCTCATGCACTTTCTCCCATGGGATGAACGCTATTTAAGCTAGCCGACAGGGTTCCGAGCCACCCCTCAGAAATTGGCCACCCATCTGAAAATCATATTTATTTACTCAACCTAGTTACAATTGCCACTCTGTACACATAGACTAGAGAGTTCTAGTGTAACAAGGCCACGAGATCCCTAAGATCTTGTAATACCCCAGATGTATCATAGTCTTAGTCCAAAAGCGGGGCCGGCGTGCTCTAGCGCACGGTCGGTCAAAGAGTTAAAACTTTTTGACACACTGAATTGGTCCTGCCACATTCTCGACCATACCCAGTCAAGTGAAATTGGGGTGGTTTATCGTCCCAAACTTGTTACGTTTTCGCTGGACGGCCAACACACGGTCACAAGCGTACCGAGCGGACCGAACAACGAGCCCTCCCAGCGTTGTATCAGTGTCAGCTGCACAGCGATCTAGATCAAACTTCGTTAAGGGAGGTAGTAGCCAAGCGCAGACTACCCAAGTCGGGGCCGCCGCTGCAGCGGCAAGTGTAGGTTAGGTATAGGGCGAAGATCGGAAGCGTTACGGTTACTGGAATAGGCAGGATTGGGTTTGGCAGTGATATGCCTAAAAATCGACTGACCAACTACAACGCGACTTTGTGAAGTATGGTTGAAAGTTGAGACAGCTTGTCATGTTCTGTATCATTCGTTTATTCTAGATTAGACTCCCTGTAGAAGATAGCAAGCTGAGACATACAAAGAGCCAGCAAATGCGAACATCGACGCTCAAAACATGATATCTTTATGCACCATCTCCATGATTACCGCTTCGCTAAGCCAAGGTTCTGTTATCTCTTCAATATGTTGGGGCCAGTCGTCGTCCCATCGCACACCTTGCAGAGCAGTGAGTTAAACCTTGCAATTTATCCCGACGCATTGTTCTTTCTTCGCAGATCTGAATGCGAGACAACAGGTTTATGACCAACTAATATCCTTCCAAGATTTCTTTTATAGAAACCTGCCCTAAAACTCTGCATATTCATTTGCACCCAAGCAGACCGGAGCCGCTTTACCAAATGATGCATTAAAGTGGTCTTCCGAGTCGAATGGACCACATATTTCTTTGTCAACCTTGGGCTATAAAATAGATAATGATAGAACCGGTCTTGGTCAACACTTCCGTAGAACAGAGGAGCTGGAATGCTTCGGATTGATGTAATAAATCCTTTCAATTTAACAAAAATGTCGGATTTCTCGAAGTCCTTGAGGGTAGGCCACATTGATCGAGTGGCACGCCAGGCATACGCTGCATAATCAGGCGGACATGGCCCGTACTTATTATACGATACATTGCGTAGAATTTCGGCAAACCATGGTAAGCTTCTAGGTGGTGCTCGAGAAATACTTGGCCTTCGACCCCTTTGACACCCCATCCGTGTTTGACAATGGAGTGAGGCTCGGCCGCAACCACCCTGTGGTAGGGTGTATCATTCGGAAACACAGCCGTTGATTCAAAGAAATGAGATTCGCTAGGTAGAGGGGCAGGTAGGAGGTCAGGAGGTCAGGCGGTTTGAGGTAAGGTAGTTGAGCAGGTACCCAAGCCATGATCGTTTCGAGCTGTAGGCTCCGTGTATGCACAGTCGCGGCAAGGCGTAGACGCAGGCACTACCCAAAACAGTTGGCTTGTTGACGAATCAAGTTTTTTTTTTTGGTTGTTACGCTGCGAACAACGTGTTGAAATAGATTGTATTATGAACTAGGAAGGATACAAGGCACAGTAGAGCACCTAGAATGTCCAGCTCTGCAAACAAAGCGCCGCCAAACCCGCACTCCATACACAAATTACCTAGTCATAGCTAAAGGATACAATAGTTCTAGAGTTGTAGCTCCTCAGCTGCCGCTTGCTTTTGAGCCTCGCGCTTACAGGCGTCCCTTACTTTAGTGGGCGACTAAAAAGTAGCTCTACTATTACGATTATTAGGCGGTTGAAGTAGTAGTAGCTTACCGTGCTTACAATACTTTTTCTCGTTCTATAGAACACTGCGGAGGCCTTTACTGAGGACAAGAATGGGAGGCCACGACCAGTTGTGCCAACCTCGAACATTGTTGAGTTTGCTGCTCCAGCTTCAGAAATAAACATTACCAAATAGTCTTCCATCAACCAGCAAGAGAAACCTGAGAAGAATGTCAAGTTCTACGCCTAGGTAGTTACTCGCGACCACTCGGTGATCATGATAGTCCTGCTCAATGCAGCTGTAGTATTGACATGAAATAGGCCAAAAACGGAACGTCAAACACTAATGTGGCGTAAGCATGTTCTGTAATACCCCCGACAGAGGCGCAGCAAGACAGACTCGTGGCATTCTGCTTCGGTCTGACCGTGCTGCATTCTTACGCCAAGGCTTGCTGCCTCGAGTCTGCTCTTCAGGCAAGCAAACACTTGAATCGAAGTGTCTTGATACAACTCCCATTTTATCATCATTCTAAAAAACTTCAATAATCGAAAGTGCACCAACCTCGTGGTTCTCGACCGTTTCAACAGATGCATCAAAATCACAATGCTTCCCGATAACGTTTTGGATTGGATTCAAATGTCCGGTACCCATTGATTACCCTTCAGGCTTCAATGACCTTTTTTCAGACTCTTGCTGCTTTCCAGCGCGTTGTCTTTCGTACCTTAGTTCTATCACACTATTTCCCGGAAAAGCAGCGCCGGTATATCAACATTCTATCTGGCTGGCAACCTCTTTTGGACGACAGAACAATTTGTGCTCGCATTCGTGATTGCGATGAATCTCGGCCAGCGCTCTGAGCGCTTCAAATATAGATTAGTCACTGCAAGTGACTACATCAACATGGCGCAGACTGCTGTTGTTGCGCTTCTCTGGTTGGCATTGTAAGATTCAAATTCAATCTTCATCACATGTACTGATTGTACCTAGATTCGGGTTGTCCTTGCATTTGTCCTCAGATCGCCAGATAGGTCCAGTGGTGTTCTCAATCGTTGCCTATATCGCGTTTCTCATCCTCATTTAAACCGCTCACTGAAGATCTCAGCAAGCCGGAAGATCCGAAGACCCGCCCATTTCTTCTGGGCATCCTATATTTTATTCACTCCTTTTTTCTAGATTTGACATTCGCAGTACTCAGCATCACGGCTTTGTACTCTCAAATAAAAGAAGTACGACTACAGCGAACAGATCAAGCCTTGAGTCGCACTGGTCTGGCATTTCAGACTATAACTTTTGGAGCCGTGGCCATCTCACGGGCTAGAGGATCTCAGTCGCCTTACGAGAATGATGAAGAACCTTTTTGGAGGGTGGTGTGGTATTGGTATGGCTTGGGTGGCTGGCCAGCTGTTGACACTGGAATGTTTGCATTGGGTCAGTTAGTCATACTGTGGGAAACGTCAAAAATTGCCTTTCTAAGCTCTGCTATGCTTCAAGGAGATAGACAACCTCTGTTAGGCGTCTGATCACGGATGTAGAGAGAGTCGTGTTGTGACTAGCGCACTTGTTGGGGTGGGGGACCTACAACAGTAATCAGAGTGCAACGGGAATTATAAAAAGGAGACGATCATTAATTATTTTATAGCAGCCCCGCCAGCAACAAATAAATTTCATCTCATATAGATTGCGACCAAGCGACGACCTTGAACTGATTCCTAAACATCTAGTCCGCTTTCTCGGCATATTTCGACAATGCCTTGATTGACGCTCGTGGTATCAACGCTGCACACAAGCACGTTGAAAACACAAGGCGCCTTTGGGTCCGGAGGCAATCCACCCTGAGCAAACGGGTTCGTCAATTGTTGCTTATTGTTCGAATCAAAGCAGTCCGTTGGGCCCTTGAGTATCTGCTCCTTGGTCATACCGTACTTTGACTGCAAAGTATCTGCAATCTCGGTCTGTGAAAGGGCATTGTCATTGCCATCTGCTTGTGTCAATAGCCGGACCGTAAAAGTCCCGTCGCTATTCTGTTCGCAGAATGTGTCCGAGAAGTCGTCCTTGCAAGATTCAACGACTGTGTTGCGGAAGATGAAGATCTTCTGCGCTTGTAAGGCAAGGCCGAGTGCGTTCATGGTTATGGCATTGATAACAACATCTTGTAGATCTGTTTGCGTGAAGTTTTGGCTTACGCCTAGGAAGGCACCACCCTTGAGGATCTTATCTAGACGTTGGTATTCGAGTCAGTCCGGGTCTGACTCACGATCTGTACATGAGAACTTACTGATGCCGTTGGTCGGGTTGTCAATCTCGGCATCGAGAATAGCATCGGTCGAATCTGACACGGTGCGCTGGAAGTCGCGGATGACGTCTCCCATTGAGCCTGCCACGTTGCTCCACGCGAGGAACTTATCGGTTGGTGCAGGTGGCGTAGCATGCTCCAAGACGAAACCCAAGCCCGTGTTCACCGCGCCAGCTACAGTAGCGACAGAGCCCGTAAATGGAACGATGCCTAATATGGAACTAAACATGCTTCCAATATTCGTTAGGGGTGTGATGTTATCTTGAGGATCTTTATATACGTCTTGAACAATCTCGCCTAACTTCAATGAGATTATCGAGGAGGCGAATGTAATGGCGGTGTTGAGGCCGTTTATATAATTATTCCAGTTCTGTATCGCTAGAGCGGCGTACCTTTGGAAAGTTAGCGATTCAAACTTGTCAAATAAAAACAATCTAGTAAAAAGCACTAGGGACACATACCAGGCCGGTAATTGAATAGGTAAGCACGGCTGACCCGCATTACAGAATTTATCAAGACCACAAAAGAAGTTTGGTGAGCCGAAAGAAGCTGCAAGTGATTGCACATTATTGGTCTTTGTTCGTGTGTAAGTTTTTGCGGCAGAAACAAGGAAATCGTCAATCTTAAGGTCAGTCCACGTCTTTTGCTCCAGTGGAGCTGCAGCACACGAATCGGCGCCGGTGCCGGTGCCTTGAGGAAGAGCCAGTGGAGAGGTCAAGGCCTGACTTGAAAAGTAGAGAAGGATTAGAGATCGTATATACATGGTTAGATTGAAGTCAGCCTCAACGGCCGTGTTAATGCAATGAGATAGAAAAGAATATTAAGACTTCGAATAACAAACAAATAATACTAGAGAGCGTGTAAAAAACCACCTGGGTAACTCCAAGCCATATATACTGAATTCATCAACCAGATATTGATGGTCTGTAACAGTACGTCCTCAGCGGTTGTCGACAGCCGTTGCCCAGCCCCATGGATCATGGATCGATGCCTGAAACCGCGGGAACAGCCTCGCCTCTTGAAAAGGGCCGAAAACATTGTACCTAAAAAGCTACACGGTCCTGGGCTCGCGTCGCATAATTGTCGGATCCTACAGGCTAATGTTTTTGATGCGGAATCCCAATTTAAATAGCATACTCCTGGTGACTGGATGTGAAAGTAAAACAACTTGGAACAACGCGTGGTGTGCTGACTTGGCACGGCTATGCGAGGTGGGTCTGTATAAAGCAACTTCATCAAGACGGAGTGATGCACAGGACCGGAGTTCCCCTTGATTATCATGCCCGACTTTAGATTCTCGGCCGAGGTACAAGCCAATTCAATTAGTTCTACTCACAAAATCATCGAGTAATCACTGTGGATCTACCGTATACATAGAAGATCAAAAACTGATGACTGAAGAGTACCAACCACATTCGTTCGTGCTAGCTAGCTGATATTTCTATTTCGAGCACGTAGGCTGGTTTTAAGCATCGAACATTCGCTGCTAAAACGATATTTACCAGCACGCGATAGTAATACGCCATCTAATATACATGTTCACACAACAAGCATATAGCAAAGCGCAGACATTCTCGCACAGTAGAGTTCTAAACGAGAGGGTAGGCTTGGGCGCCGCTGAACGCATACCCTCCAAAGCGCATTTGAAAAGCAGATTGGAGTCGAAAGCCTAGTTATTTAAAGACATTTTTGCAAGATTATTCAAACAGCGCCTAGGATTGCCCTCATTGTCATATGCTTGTCAAAGTAATCACCTACTTTCAGTGTGGGCGAACCTATCAGGCCAATTAAAAACGTTGTCTTTGCAAGGTGACCATGAAGAATAGGGGCAAGACGCTCAAGCCAAGCCCTAGGTACCTAAGGAGATAGATCCCGAAACCATCATAAATCGATATATAAAGACGGCTCCGTTCACGAATTCTGTGCACTTGCCGCACACTACAGGGTACAAACGTACATACCCCTCGTCGACATTATGCCTTGGCTTATAGTAGCTTTTTGGGTTGCGGCGCATTGGTAACGTTGTATTGAGGCTTCGATGCAGACGGATGCTTAAATGGGTTTTACACGCCGGTGATTTGATTCACTCACTTCTTTTACGCTCGTTCCCATTTTTTGTCACTCGCTTCTACAGACTTAACTGAAGAAGCCAAACTTATAATACTAATAATCTTAACGTGAAGGCGACCAAAGATTTCGACCATGAAGCTTCTACTTACCACATCCTTGATCGCCCTCGCGACAGCTGCAGTCAACTTCGAAGATTGGCATCCAGCAGGGCCAAACGATGCACGCTCACCCTGTCCCGTACTCAATTCCCTCGCAAACCATGGCATTCTCCCACGCGACGGTCTGAACCTAACTGTCCCCATCGTCGTCCAAGCCCTCGCGGATGGCGTAAACGTATCTCCTGATGTAGCAACTCCACTAGCTAGGCTCGCCACCACTCTTTCTAAAGACCCCAAAAGCGGCACCTTCAATCTCGACGATCTAAACCGCCACAATGCAATCGAGCACGACGCCAGTCTCTCGCGCCGGGATGAGGCGCTCGGTGGAGATTCACACTCATTCTCCCCCGAGATCTTCAACGAAACGCTCAGCTACTTCGGCGACGCGGCGGAAATCGGTATCAAGGAGGTCGCCGCGGCACGGTGGGGACGCATCCAGAGTTCCAAAGCTAATAACCCAAACTTCCTGTATGGAGATGGGCAGAAGTTCCAGTCGTACTTTGAGTCGACGGCGTATTTCCAGTTATTTGTGAATGCAGCGACGCAGAAGGCGCTGGTTGATAGAATTAAGATTCTGTTTCGGGAGGAGAGGTTGCCATTTGTGGAAGGGTGGAGGCCAGTCAATCGGATTGATGGGCTTGGGATCGCGAAGCTTGTTTTGAATATAGCGTTGAATACGCCGGAGAAGGCTGAGGGCTGAAAAGTGCATTACTGGTCTGCTTGGATAATGCCTAGGTGGTCGCTCCACTCCGGGGCACCGTCAAGGTGGTACTGATACATCTAGTCTACGACCTCGTTACAAAGGCTTTAATGTTTATGTCTTAGATTTGCATAATCCTTGTTTTTCAGTCTCTATTTGTGTTATATAAGGCTATACATAGGAGGCCCACTCCTGTATACTGTGGCATCGTAGGATACGCGTAGAAGTAGGGGGCAGGTGGCGACCCGCAGTCGGTGAGATGAGTTGAATATTTGCGTAGAGTGGCTACATGACGGGTTGGTGTCGGTGTCTATCTCCCCCATCCGGTCCTACTTATAGCCACCTGCGGAGCCGCCATGCTGACCTAATGCTCCCCGATCACGTGCGGTTCCACTACACCACAATACCTACATAGCACTGCGCCCTAACGGTTTTGACAAATATAGGACTTTGGCCAGAGTAAATTACCGATCAAAGATATAGTACTACTGTTGGTCATTATCACACCAAGACCGAATTTAGGGGGCGGTCATTCGCATGCAACAATAATTTGGTTGATAAACTAATTCACTAGAAAATATTGTGACTACAACTCCACCATGGCTATGACTGAAACGTCTGTGAAGTTCTTCGTCTACTTCGAGTTAGGTAAAAGAACGATTTCACTTCAATAGCCAAATCCTATCTCCAAAGCTAGCCTCGCCATTTCCCCGCTATTAAACAACTACCAACCGCCTTTTCATAGGACCAAGTAAATTTGATGCCATTCAGAGAGGCTTATTCAGGAATTTTCATTAGTGTCGAAAATGGCTACTTGCACCCTCGAAAAGCATTGCAAAATGGGAGGTTCCCCACCTACTGATTCAGTTGATAGCACCGTACACACAAGAACAGTTATTGTATGTCAGAAGGGATGAAATGGTAGAGCTGCAGACCTCCCGGCAGTTTGCCTGACGGCCCTCCAACTCATGGAGGACAGCATCCTCTTTCACGTCGTGGGGCATCATCTTTGCAGGCTCCGCGTAGTTGACGTCGTTCAAGAATTTGAGTTCACTCAGGAGCAAATTGATTATTTTTCAGTCGGATACGGCTTTGGCGAGAGCGTTGTACTTGAGAGTGTGGTCTTTGGCAAAGTTGCCGTTAATCGAAGCGTCCACATACGCGCAGCCGCCTTTGTTCTTTGCACAGAAGCCTTTCGGTACGAGGTGTGGGTACCCGCTAGGGTTTCTAGCGCCCTTGAAGGCTTCATAAGGGGAACGCAGTGGTCGAAGCCCTGGAGACGAGCCAAAGCTGGAATGGCAAAAGGGGCCATGAGGCCAAGACTAAGGGTCTTTAGGCGGGCATAATAGATGATGTAATTGAGGTAGTGGACAAACTCGGATAGAAAGTGAATTTGACTTTTGAATAGAAGATATTCCTGCTGTTAGTGATTTTGAATAGCGAGATCGGGAGGCTTTTATACCTTTCGTGATGAGACGAGGACTTATCATGAGGTCTGCCCAGAATCCACCTGTCCAACCGGGTAGGTGGCGTCCCTGCTGCAATCCTAAAAAAAATGGAGGCGTATTGATGCAAGATAATGCAGTGAGTGAATATGGTTTGCCTGAGCTCGGTAGCAGTCTGGAAATACAGAACAGAGGAAACTCCCCCGGCTGGGTTCGTATTGACAGCTTCCAAAGGTTGATTTGGCCTGACATGAGTTCATTTTCTTTCCCCATGGACTGTTACTTAGGTTGTATAACGTTCCTTTCGTGTATGCTATGAAGAATCCTATGGTTTGGTGTTGACCCAGAAATTCTATTGCTTCTTTTTACGACACATCCCAAACTTACACCACTTAATTCAAACGCACCAATGATCGATAAGAAACATAAATGATAGACACCCCCACGACTTTTCATAATAAACAAAATCTAGCTGCTTGTTAGATTGGGGTGTGCGTAGGTATCAGGCATCATCCCTTGCCCATCAGTGGCCAGCTCATCCATATAATATCCCGAAAGAAGCATTGAAGATAGGCACACTCATACTCTACAAACTCATGCGAGCTGGGGTCACACAGCTTGCCTGCTGTCCACTGTTCGTCAAGGAATCGATCCTATTGTTTCACTAGTACGCTTACTCAGGTACCCTCAGTGGCCCGGAGTGAGGGCGGTAACGGTGCCGTATCCATGTTTTATCGAACTGGTGTAGTACGGTTGGAGTGTCCCTTCAAATTACGACATATCGAAGTTGATGAGATATCGTTTATAATCAGGACATAGTTCCGAGTCATGGGTGAGCTTCAATCTAGACATGAACATTCGAACGCCCAGAATGATACACGCTGTTGGGAAGGGTTCATCGCATCTATAGTTCTCTCGACGACGTGATGATTGGGCTCCTACATACCGTGACGAGACCAGGTACTCAAGTTGACTTGTTAATTCCGCGGCTCGCCTGTTTCCGAAGCTTGACAACCCCGCACTCGATCTGACGCCTGCTCAACCAACCACCGTGCTTCCTTTGCTTCTGGTGGTCATCAAACCGCTTTTGCCGATTACCGGACAAGACAAATTTGCTATCTTTGATCTAGTGCGGACAATACGCGTGTGTTGTCGATTTAAACCCGAGGTACGTTATGTTGAAAGGGCGTGTTTCGTCCACTTCTGGAATTCAGGTTTCTTGACAGCTCTTTTCTGTTCACGTATTTGTGCTTCCTCATATCGGAACACATTCAACTCATTTCTCTCAATCTTTAGAGCTCTATATCTCTTTTACTTTACAACAACGGAACATGGCACCACCGTCTGCAACTGAGCCACAAAATGGCGATGACAAGAAGCCGAACACCACTGCACCTCTCGAGCCAGGCATCAGCGAAAGAGATGGCAAGGCCAAGGCTATGCGATTCCCAACTCCCCCAAAGTTCGATGATCCTTACAAAGAACGAGCTTATCTGAAGGGAAGGCTCGCTGCGGCGTTTAGAATCTTTGGAAAATTCGGGTTCGATGAAGGTGTTGCTGGTCATATTACATTAAGAGTAGGTTCATCATGAAATCAGTGCCCTGAAGAGTGTTTGTGACCATGCCTAGGATCCTGTTGACCCAAACACCTTCTGGGTAAACCCGTTCGGCGTTGCATTCTCCTTGATGAAAGCCTCGGACCTCATTCTTGTTGATGGCAAAGGCGAAGTCATCGATGGTGGCGAAGTTCGGCTACTCAACCAGGCCGCATACATGATCCATCATGCGGTTCATACAGCCCGACCCGACGTGATGTGCGCTGCACACTCTCATTCGATATACGGCCGCACATTTTGCTCACTAGGCCGCAAGCTGGATACCATTACACAAGACGCCTGTGCTTTCCATGATGACCACGTTCTCTATGATAGTTTCAACGGTATAGTCCTTATGGAAGAGGAGGGAAAGAATATTGCCCAGGCGCTAGGTCCCCACAAGGCTGCACTTCTCCAGAATCACGGACTCTTGACGGTAGGCGGGACCATCGAGGCGGCCGTTTTCTGGTTTGTGAGTCTTGAAAAGTGCTGTCATGCGCAGTTGATGGCGGATGCGGCCGCGGGTGGGCGGGGCGGGAAAACTGTCAAGATTACCGAAGAAGACGCAGTTTATACTCGCGAGACTGTGGGTAGCCCAATGGCTGGTACGTTTTCATCGTTCTTGGTTGGCCTGGAGTTGTGCAGTTCACTAAATATGTGCAGGGTATTTCTCGGCGAAACCGCTCTTCGATGTTATCCACAAAGAGACAAATGGCGAATACCTGGAGTAAGCATACGACTGCGAGAAATGGTCACTTCCAGGCGTCTGGTGCTTGTTTTCTGCATGGCATTGGTGGTTTTTAATCAGCTATTGGCGGGTTAAATGCGAGCGAGATGTGGCGAGATGTTTCTGGGGCAGCAAGTGTTGGCGAAACACACAAGTTGAATGTAACCCATGGGCACATTGATTTCTCCGTGCTCAGATGATTGTTCAGCTGTCCACGATTACCGTGATGAGTCGTGGAGACGCTCAGCACTCGCCCTAGACGCCCCTCGTTCCGGGTTGGTGTTGGAGCTCCAGCTGCGGCCCCACACCAGCTCCAAGCTAGATATCCAGTGGCGGGCGGGCAAAACATTGGATGTGATGACTCTAGACTACCGCAGCCACGTGCGCAGAGGGCATGACGAGAGAAGTCTCGATGGTCACCTGTTCCTGTGAAGCAGCCGGCTGGGGAAAGAGTGGTCGACGAACAATGATTAGACTGCAACCCCTCACGAAGCAAAAGAGGAGAGAGGAGCGGTGTCATAGCTTCGACGACGTGCAAACTTCTCAACCCTACCCGCGCACCGCCCTAACCACGCCCAGTGCGCAATCACCTTCTCCTTCCCCAAACTATCAATTCGGCCTGAGTAGCTCGACTCGGACGCGTTGCGTGGTCAAAACATTCTTCTGTGGCTGCAGCACAGTTTGCTGTTTGCGCGTCCACCTGCACCCAAGACGCGACCTCAGCTCATTAGCGGCTATGGCCCAGGGCCCTGCAGTCGTGGTTGTCGCAAGGTGACTGACACGCCTAAAAAACAAATTCCTCGGGCAAGAACACTGCTGATAAAGCGCAAAGACACGGCGCCCGCCTCGACGCTGCCGACAAAACCTGGCATCTCTCCTCCCCCACGCCCTACGATCCCCCCCTTAGTTATGGCGGCTGGGCCCAGGGCAAAGCACTAGGTCTTCGCATCGCCGCCCTGCTGCACCAGCGCGACAATGAGCAGCGTCAAGCAGCCAAGAGCGCAGATGCTAATCAGACACAGGCCGACCTCACCACCCTAGATGCCTCCTCCAAGCCAAACAAGAGCAATGGCAACGGGGCCCAGCCGCCGAGGAAAAAGCGCAAGATTGTGATACATTCCAGCCCATACTTGAGGTGCATACAAACTAGCACGGCGGTTGCAGCCGGCATTTCCCAATACAAACCTCCGGCAGCACCCAATTTGAAGCTGCCCTCGCCTGCAAAGGAGAAGACTGCATCCCAAGAAGAATCGCCGCTCGCAAAGCCATCAGACGCCGGTTCGTACTCGTTACCGCCCTCCACCCTCGTTCCCCTAGTAGACCCTAAGCTCGAAGTCTACCCCAAGCGCACAAACAAGATCTTGCTCCGCATTGACGCGTTCCTCGGCGAATGGCTCTCTCCCGACTACTACGAGGATATCACTCCTCCTCCGGCCTCGACCCTGATGGTGGCAGGGGCGAAGGCAGACCTGCTCCGGAGAGGTGACTACATACAAGAAACGTCAAATGCAGGAAGCAGCAAGGGCTTTTTTCCTGGCGGATGGGCAGCCAAAGGGGCCTCGGCAGTTACCCAGCAAGGGAAAAATGATAACGCGTCTCCTGCAGTCGCTAGCCTGGCTTTCATGTCGGCCTTTAGGGAGCGCTCAAACAGCCAAGGCAGCGAATCACTCTCACGAACCAGGTCACGAGAAAACGTGGCGTCAGCAGCACATATTCGTAATTACGAGCCACCAGTGCCCTCGTACTCAGTCTCGCCTGCCGACCCAATCCCTCGAGGCTACTACTCACATGCTCAAGAGGCCTGCATCCTTGTTGACTTCCAATGGGACAGTATGCGGCCGCCACAGGAATGGGGTGATGGCGGCGAGTATGGGGATGAGTGGAGTACTATGCACAAGCGCTTTCGTAGGGGTCTAGCGGGCATGATGCAGTGGTACAGAGAGCACGGTGCTGCGCCTCCAAAAGAGCAGATTGCTGGATTCATGTTCAAGCAACCTTTGAGATTGACCCCGGTGCCAGCCTCAAAACGCCCGAACGAGCCCTTCCCATCCTTCAATGGCGATGGGGGCGCTGATGATGAAGAAGAGCTTGTGCTCATACTCTTGACACATGGCGCTGGCTGCAATGCCTTGCTTGGAGCTATCTCGAATCAGCCTGTCCTGATTGATGTTGGTCTTGCTTCGCTTTCTATGGCGGTGCGCAGAGATGAACCTCGAAGAGCATCCACCTCCCCTGTCCGTGAACGACGGTTATCTGTTGCGGACCCCGAAATGTCAGACACGTACGAGATGAAATTCATGGCGTCTGTCGATCACCTCAAGCCAGGTGTTGACCCGTCGAAACTGCTTCCCCCGTCCCAAGTCAATTCCCCAGGCGTTGTCCCAAGTCCATCCATGGATTCTCGAAGGCGATTTTCTGGTTCTCCTGGCGCTAACAGCCCCATCGACTCACCCTTTTCAATTGGAGATCCATTCAGAAACTGGAACAGTTCTCTAGGCAGCATACGCCGGACCACGAGTTCTGGTTCAAATAAGAGTTACATACAGAGTAATCTCAACCCTAGCGGTACATCCACTCCATCAACTGGTTTGTGGTCCAGCCCTGTGATAACAGCAGCCATTAGTGATCGCAAGCCAGGCGCGAAGGAAGATATGACCCTCAATTTTGCAAACCAAGGATCCACTCCGAAACGCAACAACTCGACCACCACCAATGGTAGTACTACCAGTATACCGGCAGTAGATGAGGCATTGGAAATGACAAATGGATTGGCGAAGTTGAACACCAATGAAGAGAAGGAGGTAAATGATAGCGTTGCTCCTCTACCACGATCACATAACAGGACAAGTAGCACTGGTCTTTGGGGTACGAAAGCGCCGCCAAAAAATCCTACCGGACTCTGGGGTCCTCCCAGACTTGATGATGTATATGAGCATGGAAGGGGTCCAAAGAGGAGGTGGACCGTTACTGAGCGGGAGGAAAGCTTGTGATGATGAGATTCTGACTCGGGCGGGCTGCTGGATCGTTTGGCTTGGTAAAGCGCTCGGGACATGATACCACCTGATCTTCCCAATGATGTGTTGCTGGAAACATCAACTGTAGCATTGATATCCAAGCGCGTCTGCATTATTGTTGACTTTGACCATGTAAAGATAAGAGTAGTCTAGCAGTATAATGCCAAAGTATCCCCCGGGCCAACTTTGGCCGATCGGCATCACCCTTCTATGGTGCCACTTAGATACCATGGTGACGCAGCCCCTCACACGACCAAACACGGCATGCAATCAATCGCCAGGCACCACCCTGCCTTTAAAATCATCCGTTGCCTGGTCCATATTTGGCGCGTCTCTTCGTCAACTATTTGCACGCCTTTTTGTTCATTTCCACCAGCGGTCGCGGTTCAATATTGCCACAGCCGCGCAGGCCGCCATCACACGGCATCGAGACCTTGACCCACCGTTTGTGTCCACATAGCAAGCTAAGTAGATCCCACCATCGCGCGGTGCAGGCGATTGAGGGCGGTGATTGGACGCGGAGGACGGCCCGTTTGGCTCACAAGCGGGCGCATCAAGCGGTTCCCTGCGCCAAACATCTGGAGCTAGCTCCGAACTCTAGAGGGCGGCGTGCATTGACGGTTGAATGAAGCGCTCTTGCACTTATTCGCGAACAAGTCGTTGAACCGGGTTTCAACATGTCTATCAAGTTAGTATCCATCTCCTCTTTACCTTGCAGAGCCCGTTTTTCTTTACACCCTCCCGCCGCCACGTCCGGTTACTGTGTCACTTTTACCCCGCGAGTTTACACTTTGAAGCTGCACCATGAAGTCTGGAGGGAAGAAGACGGAGAAAAGCCAGTCTAACCGCAAAAACAGCTGGGTTATGCTCGCGGAGAACGGTAGCGGCTACACACCTCTACCCGGTGAACAGACGCTCTACCAATCCCCACCCCGAACAACACTCTCGCTGCAGACTAGCCATCGATACCCTCCGAGCGAGTCGTATTCACAACAAAGCAAGTCGGGCGTAGTCTACCTTACCAACCGACGGGTGCGTTGCGCCGCCACCACCCGGCTCGAGAGGCCTTGTCCAGCCAGTAGCTAACGAGAACTCTCCAGATCATCTACCTCCCTGTATCGCCATCACCCACCTTCCAATCCTTCGCCGTGCCCATTCTCAACGTCGCCGACTCTCGGGTAACAGCGCCATGGTTTGGCGCCAACAAATGGGAAGCTCTCATCCAGCCCGTCTCTGGTGGCGGCATACCACCGCAACACGCTGAACTAGACATGGTCATGGAGTTCAAGGAAGGTGGCGCGTTCGACTTTGCCAGCATATTCGAGCGTCTGAAGGAGCGCCTACGACAGGCTGTCGATGTCGCAAGGGAGAGCGGGGTTGATGGCGCCGAGGATGGGTCTCGAGGGGCTGGCAACATCAACATGAACGTGCACCTAGAAGACTTGCCTGCATATGAGGAAAGCCGGCAGCACACCAGAGTGCCAGATGCGCTTCCCAGTCCGCCTTTGGACAATCGTAGGAGGTCGAGTGGAGTAGGCACAGGCGGCCCAGTGCTTGCAGCGCCACAACCAACAAGTCCTAACAGATCGAGTCCCATGGCAAGTCCACAGGCAGCAGGATTCCAAACACCATCAGATCCGCCCCCGGGCTACGAAGAGGCGCAACGAGATAGCATAGCTGATGAGCTGGAGCGACAAGTGAGGAGGATGAGCCACAATTGAAGTGGTTGTTTTCGGCGTTTTTCTTGGCAAACGAGCAGCACGGCGTTCAGGAATGAGAGTGTTCAGTTATCCAAACTCAATAAGCAGTCCACCTGCAACCGAATTTACATCATGTTCGAAGTATCTATCGTGCATTTGGAGAATCGCAGGGTTGCTCATGCCTCGGCAGCATCGAAGCAGAGCAATCCTGGCCGTAGGTCTACATCCTATGACCATCCGCCTCCGTTGCATACTCAATCTAGCTATGCGCGGGCAAAGCAGCGATCAAACATAGAGCTGAGCCGCATATATGCAACGGCGAAGACCGAAGAGCACATGATGCTCTGGGCCTGACATGTGAAGGGCGCCGCTTTACTGGGCATGTGAAAACATGACGCCCCCACAAATGTGCTAGTCCCGAAGTGGAAGATACCTCGGCGATTTCTAGATCCTATGACCTTGACCTTCTCTGAAACAACGAGACGCTTTCTTCCTCTCTCCTACACGCTCTCCTTCTCTTCCCATATCATATCTATTATATCTCATTCATCATCTACAACCATGGCAAACCAGGCCCCCAGCAAAGGTACGTGGCATGCGTGGAGTGACAGATGATGCAAGACTGACGGCTGGATAGCTCAAGAGCGCCTCTCGCAGGTTGCGGACCATTTACAAGCTTCGAAGAGTGCAAGCAAGAAGGGCAGGTCCAAGTTGCTAGAGAAGCATCCCGATGATGTAAGTGCGATGCCCGTAGTCCACAAACCCAGCCGTCTCAACTTCAGTAAGATTGTTTCGCTGACAATGCATTACACAGGTTGTTATAACATGTGCCCTCCGCACTCCCTTCACCAAGGGTGGAAAGGGTGGCCTCAAGGATACTCCAGCTTCCGATCTCCTTCACGGTGCTTTCAAGGCTCTCATCGAGCGCTCTAAGATCGACCCCAGCCTCGTAGAAGACATTGCCATTGGTGCTGTATTGGCACCAGGTGGTGGTGCTACTGAGTTCCGTGCTGCAGCTCTTGCTGCTGGATTCCCCTTCACAGCCGCCGTCAAGTCGTTGAACAGGCAATGCTCGTCTGGCCTCCAAGCCTGCGTCGATATTGCCAATGCGATCAAGAGTGGCATGATCGAGGTCGGCATTGGTGCCGGCGCCGAAAGCATGTCAACGCAATATGGACCTCAAGCCGTCAGCGAGTTCAGTGAACTCCTCGAATCCAACAAGGAGAGCGCAAACTGCAAAGTCCCCATGGGCGTCCTCTCTGAGCAAATGGCCAAAGCTAAGGGCATAGCTCGCGCCGACCAAGACGCCTTCGCCGCCTCGTCCTTCCAAAAGGCCGTCGCAGCACAAAACAGCGGCCTCTTCGACGAAGAGATTGCCCCTCTGACCGTCAAATGGACAGATCCCAAGACCGACGAAGAGAAGACCATCACCGTCAGCAAGGACGACGGCGTCCGCCAGGGCATCACTGCGGAATCCCTAGGCAAAATCCGCCCCGCCTTCTCAAAAGACGGCTCCATCCACGCAGGCAACGCGTCTCAAATCTCGGACGGCGCCGCTGCTGTCCTCCTCATGAAGCGTAGCACAGCCCAACGCCTCAACCAGCCCATCATCGGTAAATTCGTCCAAGCCTCCATCGTCGGCGTGCCCCCGCTACTCATGGGCGTCGGCCCCGCCGCCGCCATTCCCCCCGTCCTCGAGAAGACGGGCCTCAACAAGGATGACGTGGATATCTGGGAGATCAACGAGGCCTTTGCGAGCCAGTGCTTGTATTGTATTCGTGAGTTGGGTATTGATGAGAAGAAGATTAATCCTAAGGGTGGAGCTATTGCGTTTGGGCATCCGTTAGGTGTGACAGGCGCCAGGCAGGTTAGTACGTTGTTGACGGAGTTGAGGAGGACGGGCGGTAAGGTTGGTGTTACAAGTATGTGTATTGGTACGGGAATGGGCATGGCGGCGGTTTGGGTTGCGGAGTAGGGTAGAGGATTACGGTTGTTGTATGATTATATATATTTATGATTTGGTTGTGTATGGGGGAAATGGAATTTAATTAAAAGTTTCGTTTTATGAACCCTGTTTTGCCCCGGTTATGTGAGCATAGATTGATCCTGATTGTGATGTAGCATGTTTCAAGATTATCAATGTGAAGGTCATCGTTCTCGAAGGGTTGCACAATTGGAACATATTAGTATGCCGGTTGTTGATATGCTATTGAAAAGAATCTTAGGCATGTTGAAGTTGAAGTTCGCGTCTTTGCTAGTTTAGTTTTTGTTGCCATAGTATACAAGAGTTATGGGTATGAAAAGATGAAATAAGTAATGGCAAATCAAATAACAGACAATAATAGCAATGTATGGGAGTAGGCTTCAAGGGCCAACACGACACCATTCTACACTATCTTTGTTTGCTATATATGCCTCCACTGCGACATCCAGTGAAAAGTTATACTAAGTACACAAGGTAGTCCCACGCTTATATTTCTCTTCAAAACTCGATGACACATACCATCTTTCTTCCACCAAGAACAAATCCTCACACTTCCCTACCCACCTTACTCCTACATACCAAAAGTGGATACACCGCCCCCGCCGCCATAGGGACCTTCCTCCACCCAGCCGCCGCAAAGAGCGCCATCGACGCCCCCGAGTGCGCAACAAACGCCACAACCTCACTCCCATCATTCGCAAACACATCCTCAAACAACTCGGTACTGCGCCTCACATGCTCATCCAACGTCTCCCTCCGCCGCGCATCCCACAGCGCATCCTTCTCCGAGAACCCGTCCTCGATCACAAAACCAGGATACGCGTGCGCAATCCAGGAGCGCGGACTGCGTTGGTCGCACGTATGCACGCCGTTTCGCTCGCGTAGCTTTTCCTTGACGACGGGTGTCACGCGGGCGATGATTGGCGCAAACGCGAGCTGTGTGGTGCGCAGGCAGCGGCGGAGCGGGCTGGAGTAGATGGACTTGGGGGGCTGGATGCCGTTGGTTGACCAGATGGATGCTACGACTAAGGCTTGTTGTTCGCCTTTTGGGGTGAGTTCTGCGTCGAGCCAAGTGGAGTTTGCGTCGCCGGGGAGCTTGGCCACGTGACGCTGGTGTGGTGGTTAGATTTTGGGAAGTGTTGTGTTGTTGGATTGGGTGCGGTAGGGTGGGGTGGGGTGTTGGGACCTACTTCCCATTCTTCGCGGCCTACTTCTGCTTCTTTTACATTGTGGACTCCTTGGCCGTGGCGGACGATGTAAAATAATTTGTACTGCTTGTTCTCTGGGTCTTCTTGGTTTAAATGTGCGAGATAGCGTTGGAATCGGGTCCACTGGTTGCTATTGGGATTCTGGCGGCCTTGCTCGTTGTCGGGGGTATCGGTTGGGTATGATCTTTCGAGAAGGCCTAGATTGGGCTGAGTTGTTGCCCTGAAATCCCAGCTTTCAGGATCATTGTCATGAGAGAAGTATCCTCGCTGTGCTGTGAACACCCACTTCGAGTCTGCCATGACTTTGTTGACAAGGGTTTGCTGTATCCAGTAGTTGAAGGTGATTGAAATAATTACAATAAAAGCGGCGAAGAGCAATCTATGAGCGTTTTGCATCTGTATCCTTCAATATGTGGTGAATTGTGGCCTGCGGTAGATGAGATACGGCCGAGAGTTTCGCCCCACTCTGGTGTCAGCCTAACGACGTGCATGAGAGCCACGCTTCATACGGAGATACCGCAAGTGTGCTGTAAGCCTAAAAACGTTCAATCTATGCGCCCATCAACTTCCGCCATGACCTAAACCCCGTAAACCATTGTAGTCTATTCTAACCACTATCAACCCGCCAGTCGAGCGTGCACAGTGTAAACTGATAAAACACCGATTCGCATCTACTTTTAACAATACCAAAACCAGAGACGTTCCCCCTACTTCATTTTTCAGCCGACGATAAGACCAGGCTAGATGGCAACAACGCAGCAGGCTGTACCCGTTCCCCACACAGAACCGGAACCATATCCAGACCCAAGACCTCAATGGATAACTGAAACGCCATACCAGAAACTTCAAGCGGGGCAAATACGGCTACTTCATATCGAGCGTTTACTTGATAGACCCACAGCTCTTATCGAATGTCGTCTGACGGTTTTCGATCTAGCCACCGCTCCTGCGTTTCATGCACTTTCATATACATGGGGCACTCCCCATCAAGACATTCGCACACTGCGAATTGCCCCCGCAAGCGCCATACGCCGAATTATATGCAATGGGAAAGAAGGCCAAGTGGGTGAGAATCTCCACGACTTTCTTGTTCACTGTGCATATACTTCCTCCAAAGATCTACAAGGATATCTCTGGATTGACGCTCTTTGTATAAACCAGGCGAGTACCCCGGAGCGCTCTGAGCAGGTTAGTCTTATGGGAAAGATCTACAAAAAGGCTTCTGGGGTCTTCATCTGGCTAGGACCCGAGGATCATTCTACTGGGACTGCCATTGCTCTCATGGATAAAATGCTCCAGCTTAACGAAACGGAAATATCCAGTCTCCACCCTTCCGAGGTCGAAGAAGGCCACCAAAATTTCCTATTAAGCCTACGGAACTGGCAAGCAGTTGCTCGATTTTTCCAACGAGAGTGGTTCACCCGGTGTTGGATTGTACAGGAAGTCGTGTTTGCTAACGCTGTAACTATACTATGCGGTAGCCAATCAACCTCATGGGCGAGCTTGAGCCGTTTCTCACACTACATCACTACATCGAGCTGGTCTGTTTTGCTCGCAAATATTGCTGGGTTTCACCATACGGGGGGACCAATTCCTTTAGGTCACAAAGCGCCGGCCCGATTTGCTGCTGCGCAAAGAACTTGGCGTTCGACACACGACGATAAATTCCTTTATGCATTGATACGAGCACGTCAATCCAAGTCTGAGGATCCTCATGATAAAGTATACTCTCAACTCGGACTAGGGGAGGCTAACATTTTTCCGGACTACCAAGTGTCTATTGCCGAAGCGTATACGACGGCTGCAAAGTATATCTTAGAGCATTCCAAGAGCTTGTTTTTGCTCACCTGTGTGGAAGGAGAAGATTTCCAGAAAGTGCCTGGTTTGCCGTCTTGGGTGCCTGACTGGACTTTTACCCAAACTCTTGGGCTAAGAGTTACTGGATTACCTCAGTTCCACGCCGCTGGTGATCGGCCTAAGCGGCAAGTATTATCGATCGATGACGATGGAACTCATGTCCTCAGCATAGAGGTAACTGAGCTGGACCAAATCGTGGGTACTTGCGAGACAAAAACAGACTTACGGAGCAACCTGCATAACTCACAACTTTGGGACATGCTTTCCAAGCTGGACGCAAATTATGCAGCTTCGCCAGAACCCGTGCAGAGCCGCGAGCAAGCTCTTTGGCGAACACTACAGACCAACAGAGGCGGTGCAGTCACATTTTCAGAGCATTTCGAAGCAAAATATCCAGCCTCGCCAGAACTTGGGGCGTCGTTCCGCAACTGGGTTCTCTGGCGATATGCCACGGCGACCGAAACTCCCCAGAAATTCCCGTCTCCATCTTCAGCGCCAGATATCGTACCAACCAAAGAAGAGATCCTGGATGCGCGAGAAAAGGCCAGGGTGGATGTGTCTTATCTCGCAGACCTTGCACGTGAGGCTTCTTTGTATGATGTGCATTATTTACATGCCATATTTCTTCGGCCGTTTTGTACAAGTCGGGGCTATCTAGGAATTGGGACGCAGTGTCTACGCAAAGGCGATAGTGTCTGGGTAGCTCCTGGATGTCCCTGTCCATTGATATTACGTCGGATTGAGGGTCGGGAGCGATATCGATTAGTAGGAGGGTCGTATGTTCATTGTTTCATGAATGGAGAAATACTACACCGGGAGAATTTGAGTTTCAATATAGTAAGTCTGGAATGAAGATTAAGCTGCGTTTTAAATTGGTTCCTATATAGGATAGCTGAATAGGCGGAGTTAATGCAGAGTATAGTTATATGTATTAATGTTTTATAAAGTTTACTCAGATCTTTCCAGATGAGAGGTTTCAGACGTACCCATTATAGTCCGGTTGATATAAAGAGGTAGACAATTTATGATGAATAGTTGTGTACAACATTTGTTACAATTCAGTATGATCTTCTTTGCGATACAACTTCGATCGCCAACGACAGCCCAAGGCGGCTTGCTCTGTTGTTTCGAAATCGACTGTGTCCATCCATGTGCACCATGTGCTATGTAGGAAACACCATTGTAAACTGAACTAGAAACGCGCGCATTTAGGACCAGATCTACACCAAGGACCTTCGCAAGTATATGATGGGGAGTCTGGTTATGTGCGTCGTCGCCGTACACAATTAAGTGGCCGATCTGCTTTGAGAGGTTGAGTCTCGGTAAATAAAGGGTGAATATATCGTCTAGAGCATCTTTGAGTGCGTCCAGCTGCTTGTCTTCTCCGATTCTTAGGCCTCTTGTAGTTTCTTCAGATGCCTCTGCAATGCCCTCGTCGATCTGGAACAAGCCGATATTGAACCAATTTCGACTATAGTCCACCACAATAACAATCAAAGGGTCCTCGTCAAACCCGGGGAGGTTGTCGGGCATACGTGCATATATGACAGCGTTAGTTGTCGGTACTGTAGGTAATACTTGACGAAGGCCAAGAACCTGAAGAGCTTCCTTAGCGAGATTCGCCTTGTAACCTCTATTGTCATCCATGGTAAGTCTAATAAAGCAGATATTTGTGCCGAGATATGATTCTACTGCTGTCTTGAGAGTAGTCAATAGACCCTTGATGTGAGTAACATCTGCACAGCGACAAATGTCTAAATTTAGTCCAAACGGAGACGGAAGGCCATCCAATGAGGGAAGAAGTGGTTGACAGAGCTGGTTGCTTGCCGAATCTTCTGAGGCAGTGTCTTCTCTCATAAAGGATTGGTAGGCAGGAGTTCCTTGGACTTGAGCTATTGGAGTATATGTTCCATCCTTGAGGTAGATCGCTGCTACGTTGTTGACTACTTATCAAAGAAAGCTTGTGAGCAAGAACGAAACGACTCACCCATAATCGGGTGTCAGTCCAAAGGCTACTCCGGGGATGCGGGGGCGAAGAGGATGATAGGCCTAACATCTAGTACGGTGGCCGTAAGGAGGAAAATATAGAGAAGCAACAGCTTCGAAGCCCCACGAGTCATTTTGAGAGTCCTAGCTAGGTATTGAATTTGGAGGGTCTACCTGCACGAGACACTGCGCTGCTGAGAGGAAAGTTGACACAGAAGGCAGTAGCTCTTGAAATATGAGGACATGCTCGTCACTTCCTTGTAGACAACTACGCCGCCAACTCGGCGCATACAGGTTCTTCCACTCTGCTGCCCACCTAAGTTCTAACATTATTTTCGTGGCATTCAAACCAGAGCACTCACCAAGCTTGTGATAGCGCACGGGCCAGCTTCATGTAACCGTCATCAGAGAAGAAGGTACAAGGATGTTACATCACGTAATACAACTAACTGGACGTGGCCCACAGAAAAGCGTGCCCTAGAGCGGGCAGCATGAACTACGATGCGCCAAATACACTGAAACGTAGGTTTGCATGGTCATGGTGTTCTAGGCTAGTCAAAAGCCGAAAGACGACAGACCTCACCGGATGAGACAGACGCGACGTGTCTTCTACCGGTCAGCGTGGTCGTGAGTCATACGGCTAGGGGGCGGCGACGGCGGCGCCGCTGCAAACCATGGAACGGCCTGCTCGCGACGAGGAAAGAAACCAAGCAACGCGCCCAGCCGCCGTGGTTGCTTTGTCGCAGACTCCTTGTGGGCTTGTTTTGGCGTGCAGACAAATGTGTATTGTGTGCATGGCCATTGTGGTGGTGGTCTTTGTGGTTTGTGGCCGTGTGCAGGGCGCACGCCGAGACGCGCAGCTTGTCTCAGGTTTGGAACGCATTCCAGGCGGCGAGGAGGAGGGCAAAGTCGAGCACTCTGCCGCAACATGCAGCCGGGATAGAAATTTTCACTTGATGGCTACCACTCCCTCCGGCGCCGTTGCAAAGCGGACGGGACTGGGGGCGGGCAAGCGAGGCGGCGAGACAAGTGGCCCGGGCAGCTCGGGGGGCCGTCGCTCCTTCCGATGCACGGTGCGGCAGCGTCATCGCTGGGTACTGAAGGAAGGCACAGCCAGGCTGCATGCGTCAGGAGGAGCCGTGGCAGGCAGAGGCAGGCAAGCACACACGCCTTCACCTACACCAACACCAACACCAAACCATGGTCGTCACGGCGGCGGCAGCGCGCATCACGGCGGGCGAAAACCGATGGGGGTGAAAGACAAGTCACAACAACGAGCGCGCATGACGACGCGGAATCCCCCTTTTCCTTCTCAGAATCTGCGCGTGCTAAAGCAGCGTCCCGCGCTAAGCCATAAACAGCTTGCCACTAGCCGCGCACAGGCCGCCCGGCTGCCAGGCTCCAGCGCCTATAAAGCCGGAGCCTCCCTCCCTCCTTCAAAGCCTTTTTGGTCGCCTTGTCCCGCTCGCTGCCATACTCAACCTCTCCGCCCCACCCACGACGCCAGCACGGAAGCACTGCTTTTCATCTGCGCGCTCACTAATACTGCGTAGAGGACAGTCTTGTGCTTATTTCGCACCTTTCCACTCTCTCGGACAGTCGAGGTGCAATATTTGCGATCGGCGCTAGCCTTTTTCGCTTGCCACTGCGATAGCCTTGCGAGCAGCCTCCACACCCGGTTGCTTCTCTCGATCCACCCCGCCAAAGGCTTGCTGGCATCGCTTTTGGTCTCCAACCCACACCACTAACCCACCGTGTCCGTGACAGCCTCGAGCACTTCGCGACACAGTCTTGTCAGCTTTTGCGAGGGACACATTCGCTTGTAGCTCTCCTGCGTCCGGTACGGGCCTCTCCTCCACAAAACACCCACATCCACACACCTCACTCCTCCGCTCCGCTTCCTCGCCGGTGTCGACCGACCTCGCACTCTATCCGCGATCTCGTAGTCCACCGACTGGGCCTCGCTGCCACCGCAAACCCATATTCTGACCTGGCTGCAGCTAGTCAAGACATAAACGTCTTCACCTCTCGAGCTCACTACTCGGACTCATATCCTTCCGTAGTATCAATCATGGATCCAAACTCTCTGAACTCTCATCCGTCCACCGCCGCTCAGGCCAAGACGGTAAGCTTTTGTGATGTCTGTACCCGAGCCAACCTTTATTAACGTTCACTCTTAGTTCGTGGCTCCGGGCTCCCTCTCGTTTCCCAACAGCGGGGACCTGACTCCACCGTCCTCTGAGAAGAACGCGCAACAGGAGGCCAACAACGCGAATGGCGTTGCAACTCCCGCGGCTACGCCCGATACCCAGAATGGCCAAGTCCCATCAGGCATCGTACCTACTCTTCAGAACATTGTGGCTACCGTCAATCTCTCCGCTCGCCTTGACCTCAAGACCATCGCACTGCACGCGCGTAACGCCGAGTACAACCCGAAGCGTTTCGCTGCCGTCATCATGCGTATCCGAGAGCCCAAAACAACGGCTCTGGTCTTTGCAAGTGGCAAGATGGTTGTGACTGGTGCCAAATCTGAAGACGATAGCCGTCTAGCTTCCCGCAAGTATGCGCGGATCATCCAGAAGCTGGGATTCAATGCCAAGTTCACCGTATGTTGTGCTTCACTGACCACCCATAGCCATGCTAATTGTACAAATAGGACTTCAAGATCCAGAATATCGTTGGCTCTTGCGACATCAAGTTCCCCATTCGTTTGGAGGGTCTTGCCTCGCGCCATCACACTTTCTCATCTTACGAGCCTGAACTGTTCCCTGGTCTCATCTATCGTATGATGAAACCCAAGATCGTCTTGCTCATCTTTGTCAGCGGTAAGATCGTCCTCACAGGTGCCAAAGTCCGTGAGGAGATTTACCAGGCTTTCGAACTCATCTACCCTGTCTTGTCGGACTTCCGCAAGTCGTAGGCGTCTTCATCAACAAAGGGCTTGTGAAGAGTCACCAGTCGCACAGCCTTTTGGCGTACGGCACTCACGCCAGCTCTTTTCCCATACCCTTGTTTTTTTTATTTGCGGCATTGCATGGTGTTAACGGTGGGCGGTTTCTTTTCATGGGCTTCAAAATTCCCCAATCTTCTACAACTAGACATCTGCACGTGGGGAGCAACCACCTCCAGTAATCTCTTGTCTTGATGGAGGCCTGTTTCCCTCTTCATCAACGGGTACGATAAGTTAGCGGGCAAGGTTATGTGTGGGGATGACATCGAGATTGATCACAGTATGGGACGCAAGGCGTGTGATAGTGCAAGCATCAAAGACTTGCACGGAGAGCTCATATTGGCTGCCGCTATGCTATGAGGCCAGAGCTACTCAGGATTGTGCTTTTTCGCATCTTCGTGGATGCATTTACGCCCCTCTCCTTGAGTGGAATAGGATATGCAGTAATATCACCACGATACAATAATGCTGTCTTCTTGTGTGCACTCTGCCGTGATGTCCTGCCCTTGTTCTGCGAGGATCAACTTACATCTTTCAAATGCCCTATCACCTTCGCTATCCTTGCCTATGTCCTGATTTGCTGTCCCCGAACGCAAGCACCGAGCAGGTCGCTCCCTTGATGCATACTCTTCAGTGACTTATGCTACTGTGCGACTGGTAAGATGCTTATTCAATTCAGATTGCCGTCACCCACATCCCCTTCACCCCCCATCAACCTCGTACCGATACGGCAAGTCACCTAGTCCAGGATTCAAACGCAGCCTCACAACTGACCGGGCCGAGCGCAGCGACGAAGAAGACGAACTAGGCAATAACGTTGACGGGCTGCGCCTCTCAGGCGCATGTATGACAACAGACCCAGTATCCGATTGCGAGTGCAGCGACCGCTGTAACGGCATACGTGGCACATTGAACAAACCCGGGCTATGCTGCTGCTGCCGCGACGGCGCGGTGCGTGCAGTCTGCGGGCTCTGCGTGCTGTCGCCTTGACTGCTGCTGTCGCTGATACTGCTTAGGCTCTCACTGTACGACGACGCGGGGCGTTGGCGATCGAGCAAGGGTGTGCGGTACAGCAAATTGGAGTGTGAAGACGCGGTGTCAGAGTCTGAGTCCGTGGGCGCGAGACTGCGGTTGTCGGAGTAGGTGCTTTGCGTACGGGCTTCTTCGATGACGAGCGGGTCGATTTCGGTCATGCCGTTGAGTATGTCTGCGAAGATGGCCATGATGTCGTTAAATTCGTCTTCGGTGAGACAGGTGGTGGAGAAGCGGGCGTATTCGTATTGTGCGAGGAATTTGGGACCCAGGGTGGGGGGGTTGAGAAGCCCGAATTCAGCGAGGCGGGCGAGGTAGTCGCGGAGGCTTGTTGTTCGAGGACGTTGTAGGAGAGTGACGATTTGCGCGTCTGGGAGTGGAGGCGCGTTGTTGGGGTATTGGGGGTTGGCTTCTTCGACGGCGGGGTCGGGCGGTGCGAGGGAGACAGCCTTGGCTTCAATCAGGTTGGGGAGTTCACATATTACGTCTGAGTATTGAAGCTCAGGTATGTTGGGCGTGGATGGCGAGACCCAGCCAGGGTGCGCCACATGACCCCATGGCGGGTTCTTTGAAGATACTTCGAGGATGGTTGTAACGATGCCATGGTGATCACCTTTCTTCTTGGATCTTTTTTGCGCTTTGCCGCTATCTTTCTCTTTCCTGGATTCTGCTGTACCTGGCCTTGTTAGCCCTTGATTATGGCCATCCTCCTCCCTTCTCAAATCCCTTGGCCTACTATCCCATGCCACGATAGCGCTCCTCTTTAACTGATCCACAATCATGCGTCTTACTCCTCTCCCAACCTCTCCCTCTTCAACCGGTACATATGGTTTGGGAATCGCGGATAGTACAGTGCGGTTGGTATAAATGCGTGTCGAGTAGATGAGCAGTACAATCGAGAAGGTAAGTAGATATACGCCGCCAATGACGAATAGCTTCTGCAGCTCACGGGTTTTAATCGACTGGTGTATCGTTTCGGCCGGGGTAATAGCGAGGATAAGGAGAAGCAGGAGAAGGACGGTGGTGTAGGTTGTCGAATACCAGATGCGGAAGAGGGGAATACGCATGGCTACGATGTTGATAAGGTCTATGAAAAAGTACTAAGGTATGCATCGGTGGGATAAATTAGAAATTAGAGCCATGTGACAGCTTCACATGTTGGCTGTGAGGTGGGAAGAGAGGCGCATCATTAGCATTGGAGTTTAGGAGATTGCCAAGGCACTGACGCATACCACCACGCACGCGCCACATGTTCTTCACATCAACCGATGAAATTTTTCCTTTCGATACTCATATTTGCTTGATGCCTCTATATATTATTGGTGGAAAGAAAAGCTGGTCGAAATTATGAAGTGTTCTCAGTCAAGACCCAGTGACACTTTCTCGGTCGTACCAACACCTCACTGTGGGATTTTTTTGTCTACATCCACCTCTAGGCGGACGTAATATACACAATATAAGAATTGAAAGACACTATCATTATTCAGTAACTTGGCGTATTGATTCTTGATCAGGTTGTGCCTCTATGTTGAGTATACCTGCTTCTTTTTGCCAGGGCCTCCTATGCAACTCGCGACACATCCTAGAATTTTATACATGGTCGACGCTCAACTTCTCTTATTCATAAACTCCTTGCGTTATCTTCTATTTTCCTCTGCCAACCCCCTGGACGACCAATTTAGTACTGATCCTCATTCTCGTATTCATCGTCGTCGCCGTGGTCGGTCTCTTCCTCGTTGTCGCTGAAGTCCATGTCAGCACCACTATCCACAACATCTGTTGCATGGCTACTCGTTGTTAGTGAATGCGATGACGCTCTGAACGCTCCTTCTCCTGCCTATCGTGATGGAAGACGATTGCTTTTGTGGTGCGAGTACTTTCCGAATTTACGCCTAGGCTCTTAAAGATAGCGTCAATACTGCCTTGAGTGAGTTTGTCTAAGGCTTTCTCGAAGAGAATGCGGTTGCAGATCAGACATGGGTAGCACGTGTCAAGCCATGCCTGCAGACATTCTTGGCCGTAGCTGTGACCGCATGCTATGATACGAACGACTGTGTGATATTCTTTCAGGATGGCCACCGGGATGACATCCCCGTGATGAACGGCAAGTGGCATGGTGCAGATGGTGCAGCCTTGTGAGACATGCGCATCGGGTAGGTTGATCTGTTCGACAATGAGGCCCATGAAGGTCTCTTTGCGGGAAAATATAGTCATAGTTTTGGTGGAGTATAGAAAAGGGTCGGGTCGTTTTCGTGTGAGTTGAGCGCGACACAGTGCCATGGTTGTTGATCCGGCACGCACAAACGCTTGATATAACCAACAGCGGAAATTTGGTTCAAATAGGCGCCCTGAGTTTCCATAAGAGACATGAAGTTGAAGCTGAGGTATTTAATGATGGATATTTACGCACGAGGGAAACATGATTTACTCGAAAATGAAACAACATGTTGATTTCATGTGCCATTTATTGGCAATCTTGAATATCGCAATGTGGCTTCGTGTACACCTTAAACCTAGAGTGATATAAGGACTTGAGAAACTTTGTTGTTTGTACGCAAGGGTGATACCTAGCCATAATGCGAGCGACCTTTCGAAGGTTGAGACTATCAATTTGTTGGAGATCATTATATAGCAATGTCGGAGACACATATTTCCACCCTCTCCCGCCCATATAAGAGTACAGAGAAGGCTACAGAATCAATGAATGTTTACCAAGCATTCCTACTGGCTTTTGTCGCCGGTGTCTCTATTGTACAATTATCGGGGATGTGGCGATGCACGTGCTAGAATTAGAGTTTCTTGCTTAGGTCACTATCAATCTCGGCTAGGACATATGGAATAATTACACTATGTTTTTCTGTTTGTTGAACAAGGGATTCACTCCATCCTGGAAGACTCAATGAGAGACGCGGCGATGATTGCGTGACATAGTGATAGAAGCTACCTAAGCCGACGCGTCAGCTGACAGAGTGCTGAACGAAAGCGGTCATTAAGATTAGTTTCACATATGAGGGTGCATGGTAGCGATTAGAAAATGAATTGCTTTGCGTGAAAGTGAGAGTTCACTATTGGTTCTCGGATCGGGCATGAGCGCTAATTTCGTTAGCGCCTTTGGCTGACCCTGACAACAACGCGTCCCAAACAAAAGCAGTCCCTCGAATAAACACAACACTGCTCGACACCTCTCCACCCCACCATCTTCCCTCCTCAGGCCCCTCGTCTCCATGTCACGCGTTAACTTTGCGTGAGCCTAAGTCATTTCTTTTCGTTTCTTTCTTTTACCTCACGCCTCTGGCTTGCCGAGGCCCATAGGCACTCCTTTTCCGCGATGGACGACTCACTTATGGAAGATTCGATTTTTGACGATGGCGCAAGCTCAGATTTCGCGCCACCTGCTAAGCCTGCAAAAGTTGTAAAGGCCAAAGCCGCCCCAAAGAAAGCAGCAGCACCTGCCAAGGCTCGAGGACGACCTGCGGGCGCGACAGCGAAGCCAAAGACCAAAGCTGTGCCCAAGAAGAAGCGCAAAGATGACTCGGATGAGGAGAATTCAGATCTTGACATGGCGGAGGCCCCACAGGTTGATGACGAGTCTCTGCTCATAGACACTCCACCCAAACAGAAGAAAGCGCCAGCGCCCAAGAAAAAGGCACCAGTCGCAGACGCTGTCGACGAGGGTATTGATATCGCCAACATGAGCGAAGCCCAAGGCACCAAGCCCAAAAAGGGTGCAGGCGCTGCAAGTGACAAATATCAGATGGTGGGTGTTCACACAGCAAGTTTTCCATGGCAAGGACTAACATTTGCGCAGTTGACCCATTTGGAGCATATCATGAAGCGACCGGACACCTACATCGGCTCCGTAGAGCGAACGACCGACAAGATGTGGGTATACAACTCAGCCACCGAAAGTATGGAGTTTCGCGACGTATCCTATGTGCCTGGTCTCTATAAAATCTTTGATGAGATCCTCGTGAACGCTGCAGACAACAAGCAGAATGACAAGAATATGAGCGAGATTCGCGTTACTGTGGACCGAGAATCTGGCGAGGTATCAATCAAGAACGACGGCAAGGGTATTCCGATTGAAATCCACCGCGAGCACGGCATATACGTCCCAGAGATGATTTTTGGTCATCTCCTTACCTCATCAAATTATGACGATAACCAACAAAAGGTCACTGGTGGTCGTAACGGTTATGGAGCTAAGCTCTGTAACGTTTTTAGTACCGAGTTCACGGTTGAAACGGTCGACTCCAAGCAGAAGAAGAAATACAAGCAGACCTGGACACACAACATGAGTCAGATGGGCAAGGCCAAGATCACAGATCAGAAGTCGTCTGACGACTATACGAAAATTACCTGGAAAGCCGATTACGATAAGTTTGGCATGGAAGGCATTGATGACGACTTCGAGGCTCTCATTAAACGGCGTACGTACGACATGGCCGGAACGCTTCGTGGCATAAAGGTTTACCTCAATGGCGATCGCGTCAAGGTGACCTCGTTTGCGAAGTATATGGAGATGTACACCAAAGCTATTTCACGCGAACAAGGCAATAGCGAGGACGACACTCGTAAGGAGGTTATTATCACCGACAAACATGAGCGTTGGGATGTTGGTTTCGCCGTATCCGATGGATCTTTCAACCAAGTTTCCTTTGTCAACTCGATCGCAACAACTTCTGGTGGAACACACGTGAATTACATCGCGGATCAGATTATCGAGAAGCTCATGGCCGTTGTTAACAAGAAAAATAAGGCAGCAGTCAAATTGAAGCCTGCTCAGATCAAGAATCACATCTTCTTGTTTGTCAACTGTTCGATCGTTAATCCAGCCTTTACATCCCAAACGAAAGAGCAGTTGACAACCAAGTCAAGCCAATTTGGTAGCAAGCCTATACTGAGTGACAAGTTTATGAAGGCAATCGAGAAGACGGAGGTCATTCAGAACATCATGCACTTCGCACAACAAAAGGCAGATCAGATGATGAAAAAGACCGACGGCAACAAACGCAACCGCATCAACAACGCAAAGCTTACGGACGCCAACAAGGCAGGGACCAAGGATGGTCATTTATGCACTCTAATTCTCACTGAGGGTGAATCGGCTAGTGTACTTGCGTTGGCAGGGCGTGCTGTCGTGAATCAGGATCTGTTTGGCGTGTTCCCACTTCGTGGTAAACTTCTTAACGTTCGAGACGCCACTGTTGAACAAATAATGAAGAACCAGGAGATTCAAAATATCAAGAAATTCATGGGCCTACAGCACAAGAGGGAATACACTGTTGCAGATATGAAAGGTCTTCGCTACGGCCATCTCATGATTATGACGGATCAAGATCACGACGGTAGCCATATCAAGGGACTTCTCATCAACTTCCTTCAGTGTCAGTTTCCAAGTTTGCTCAAGATCCCCGGGTTCCTCCTCGAGTTCATCACACCAATCGTCAAAGTCTGGAAAGGTGATGTGAAGCTTCAGCGAGGTCTTAAAAGCTTCTTCTCCATGCCCGAATATGAGGAATGGAAAGAGCAGCACAAAAATGAGCGAGGATGGGAGCATAAGTACTTCAAGGGATTGGGTACTAGCGACCCTGTCGATGCGCAAATATACTTCAAGGATCTTGACACTCACATGAAGGGTTTCCAGGTAATGCGCGAAGAGGAGGAGAAACTCATAGAATTGGCGTTTTCCAAAAAGAAGGCCGATGCGCGTAAGGAGTGGCTTGGGAATTTCGTGCCTGGCAATCATCTGGACTTAACCACTCGCGATATCTCGTATGATGATTTTGTCAACAAGGAGTTCATTCTGTTCTCCCTGGCAGATAACCTCCGATCCATCCCATCAGTGATAGATGGTCTCAAACCGGGTCAACGAAAGGTTATCTACACTTGTTTCAAACGAAATATTCGGAAAGAATTGAAGGTTGCCGAGCTGACTGGTGCAGTCATGGGTGGCACAGACTACGCACACGGAGATGCATCTTTACACGGCACTATCATCGGCCTCGCGCAGAATTTTGTTGGCTCGAACAACATAAACTACCTGGAGCCTAGTGGAAACTTCGGTTCTCGACTTAGGGGTGGTGCGGATGCTGCCAGCGCCAGGTACATCTACACGCGTCTATCACCGTTCGCTCGTAGACTATTCCATGCTCACGATGACGCATTGCTCACGCACGGAGAGTCGGATGGTAAAAAAATGGAACCTGAGATGTACGTTCCAGTCATTCCGGCAATCCTCGTGAATGGTAGCAGTGGTATTGGAACGGGCTGGAGTTCAGAAATTCCTAATTACAATCCCATGGACATTATCGAAAACCTCAGGATCCGTTTGCAGGCTGGCGCCTCCAAGGAAGACATGAAGCCAATGTTGCCATGGTATAAGGGTTTCACTGGCACGACTCAAGACCTCGGTAACGACCGTTACCAATTCACAGGTACGATCCGCCAAACTGGGGAGAACGAGCTTGAAGTGACAGAGCTTCCGGTGCGCTACTGGACGCAGGAATTCAAGGAAAAGTTAGAAGAAATCATCAAAGCGGAGAAGACCCCGGCTTTTGTCAAGGATTACATTGACTATAACACACCAGATCGGGTTCATTTCATTATCAAGATGGAGGATAAGCATATGTTAAATGCGATCCAAAAGGGCTTAGAAGAGACTTTCAAGCTTTATTCCAAGCAATCTACTTCGAACTTGGTTGCTTTTGATGCACAAGGTCGTATTCACAAGTACGCTACGGTTCTCGACATCATGGAAGAATTCTACCATGTTCGACTAAGGTACTACGAGAAGCGAAAGCAGCACCAGTTGAGCGTCATGGAGAAGGACCTTTCCAGGATGACTAACCAGGCACGATTTATCCAAATGATCATTGATGGGAAGCTCGTTATCTCGAAGAAAAAGAAGGCTGTTCTCGTTGCTGAACTCAAAAAGCTCAACTTCACCCCATTTCCCAAGGTCGAAGACGCTCAGAAAGCTGGCGAGGAAGAAGATGCTATGGAAGACGAGGAAGAATCTGAGACTGATGTCGAAGTCAATGCTAATGATTATGACTACCTCTTAGGCGTAAGTCATTTCCTTCCCTCTAATTGTTTGTGTACTGATTCGTTCTAGATGGCGATCTGGGCCTTGACCCAGGAGCGAGTCGAGAAGCTTCGCCAGCAAATTGGTGATAGGGAAGAAGAAGTTGATGCTCTTATCAAGATGTCCCCCAAGGATATCTGGAACGTGGATCTAGACGCCTTCGTCGAGGAGTGGAATGAGCAAAATGACCAAGAGGCGAAACGCAAGAAGAAGATTGCAGGCATCACACGCCGCGCTTCACATAAGCTTGGCATTGGCGCGTCGAAAGGGGGCAAGAAGAAGAAGAGAAAGGCTGGTGACAGCGGATCTGATGACGATTCAGGATCGGACTTTGGCCCAGCTAAGAAAAAGGCCAAGCCCAAGAAGGAGGGATTACTGAGCTATCTACGCGAGGATCAAGAGCTTACAAAGAAGCCAAACGCAACTGCTGCATTGAAGAGTAGCTCGGCGTTTGGCTCTACTGTACCATCCAAGCAAGGCACCTTGTTGTCTCACCTCGTCAAGAAGGAAAGCACGCCACAAATGGAAGAGGCATCTGATGACAAGCCAAGTTCAAGTACTGCTGCGCAGGCTACAAAACGGGGTCGTCCAGCAGGTGCGAAGAACGTCAAGAAGCCAGTCGCTGTCATTGAGTCAGAGGATGAGGAGTCTGACATTTTCGCTGCCGTAGCTAAGGAAGCTGAGACTGCCCCTACGTCTCGCACTGGTCGTGCTATCACAAAGCAAGCGCCGAAGTACAATCTCGATAACAGCGATAGCGATTCCGAGGGCGATGACCTGCTTGGTGATGTTAGTACCATGGTCAAGACTATCGGCGCCGGTAGTAATGGCGTTCCGATGTTCAAAGCGACAGGCATTGCTCGCCCTGGCAGCAACGGAAGCGCCCGGCCAGGAAGTGCTACTGGAGGTTCGAAAGCAGCAAAGAAAGCCAGTCCGATCGAGGTTGACGATGATGAGACAAACTATGAGGGTCTTATGCCCCAGCCTTCTCCTAAGCGTCCTGCACCTCGCAATGTCAATGATACGATTATGAGCTCAGACGACGACAACTTTGGCCTTCCGACCAAGAAGCCTGTCCCTAGCAAGCTGACCGCTAAGCCAAAACTTGCCAAACCAGCTCCGAAGGCAAAAGCCTCATCTACAGTTGCCGCAAAAAAGACCACTGCGCTGAGCCCCGCAGCGAAAGCCTATGCTGCCAAGCTTGCAAAAGCCTCAGGTGCGCTAACTAAACCTGCGCCCAAGGCTAAGAAGCCTGTCCTTGTCGACTCGGACGACGACATGGAGGAGGCAGACGCCATCGCGAACGATCTCCTATCTGATGAAGAAGAAGACGAACCCACACCCAAGCCAGCCTCACGATCTGCCGCTGCTCGACCTGGTCGACGTGCTGCTGCCCAGCCAGCGAAGTATGTAGTCAGTGATGATGAGATGGATTCGGACGAGGCGTCAGAGCCGAGCTTCGAGGACGATAGCGAATAGGCGATCATCGAGTGAAAGGAAATAAAGGAGTAGGACTCGAAGCGTTCGAGTGATTGGCGGGGGCGAAGTGGACGTGCTAACATTGATAATTGCTTTGCACGGCGTTTAATTTCTTCACTTTTAGTAGTCTATTGTATAAGCGCTCAACAGGACCCATGGTCCACAAGGCGTTCTGGCGTTGATACTTTCGCAAGTTCATCTCATAGTCTTGGACGTGTATATTTTATTCAGCCTCAGCTAGTTATGACGTTTAGCAATCGTATACAGAATGACTATACACTTAATTGACGGCATTTCCTCTATGACCGAGGTCCTCTGCGGGTGCTGAGCAAACTACTGCATGTAATCAGACGTGCGTCTGGCGTGAGCAATTCAATTACCATCAGCTATCACTCCTGAGAACTGTTACCACACCAAGGTTTCCAGCCCATCATATGGCACCATCAACCGGCTGGAAATTTGTTCCTCATGCAGTACCACGTGCAATCTTAACTCACAGCTCGAGAGCTCCTCTAACGATCAAGAACCCGAGCTACCCGAAATTCTGCGTCTACATCGTAACTCTACCGGACTCCTTCTCCACGGAAAAGGAATGGGCCAAAGAGTGCGTTTACTATTTTCTGCATGACCATGCTAACGGCCCGCTGCTGACAGACGGGAGCACACGGCTATAAACCAACGACGTGTGCAATCAAATCACTATTGATGGACCATGCGGGAAGTTCTCCGATTCGATTTATCGAGTAAGGGGTGCTCACTGCATCATGCGCCCACTCTGGGCTGGGAATGGGAGGTTCTCAGGCAGTTGCTCCGAGTCTGTTCACCGCATGAAGGCCTCGGAGTGTAGCAGCGAGTAGCAGTATTTGGGACAGTTACATGCATCACTACGCTGACTACGTTAAACCTGGATCGGAAACACTGCGCCGAAGCTTGTCGATTTGCGGGTAGTGTGCTAAGATGAAGGGAACGAGTGGGGCGAGGGACTGTAGTCCCTTTGTGCGACTCGATGCGCTGGCTGATGGCTTTGCGAGTCATGAAGACGCAAAGTGTACTGTTGCCGAGTACAGAAGTAGAATGCATGTTAATTTCTCGTATAAGCATGACACAGGAGGTAGTGAATATAAATGACATGAGGCTTATTAGTGGCATTATGTTGGAAAATGTAAAGTCCACCCCCTTAAATGGCTCGATCTGGACTTTCCAGGGCATTTGAAAACGATGGGTGGGTCCATCCTCGCACAGTGGCACCTGTCATCTGTCAGTAACATGTTCCGTCTGCCACAGCTGTGCCACTTGTGTTACATCTCTCCTCTGATGAGCAGTCCCGTCAACGAAAGTCCACCAAGAACTGTTTGTAAGTCCCCGAAGTTGGAATTAGTAGCTCAACTGCAGGGGCCGAAGACTTGTTTCCAATAGGCTACAGCCGATCCTCAGTGGTATTCGTACAATGAGCTTCTCTAGTCATCAGGATTTGGTCTGATCCTAGCAAATCGACCGGCGCAGGATGAGTGTAGAAATTGCTCAGAAATGGGAAATGGTATAGGGAGGCCACCCGAGCTATAAACAATGAAATGAGTAGAAACTAGTGAGTTATTAGCCCTTGTTTTGGCAAGGTCATTTCAAGTTTGAGAGGTGGGGTGTGCTGTTTGGTGACACTGAGGACAGAACTGATACTTTCCTTGTGTCAACTCGGAGTACAGTAACCAAATGGGTCATGTTGGGGTTACAGAGGGGGCTGCTTGAGAGGGTTTTACGTGATAATGCCTTGCGGGAAGTGAAGGACTCGTTGCTCACCGGAACTCCCTGCTTGTCCGTAGGGACAAAAAGCGCCACAAAGCTTGATTGTATCACAACACATGTTAGTCAGAACCTACTAAAATACTTCCGCTCATCTGCCCTTGACTAATACGTACCCCAGCTCCGTCTTTGCAGAGACGTTGTGTGCTTGGCACATTGTCGCCTGTGTTGCTAGTCCGTAATTGTTCCTGGGGTGATGACAGGACCGTCTTCCTTTGCAAGGAAACGATAAGAGTATACTCCTGAATTGCGCTGTTGGCGTTTCCCTTGCACAGATAGTCATATAGCGCTCTCAAGTGTATCCGCTCGAGCCGATGCGAAACGATGGGAACTTGTTGCGCGAGAATAGCAAAGCGGTGCCGAAATTCCGAAAATCCAGCCATGAAATTGTATTCTGCACGTTATAGGCGATCTCAACAGCCGTGTCGCACAGCTATGTTGGCCCCCTGGACTTGGCTCTGAGTATCAACAGCTGAACCAGGCACATGGTGTTCGATGGATCAGAGGCTGTGAGCGAATGGTAGTGATTGCTGAATGTCGTGACATACTACGAGGCCGCCGGTGTATGTTAGGAGACGGATGATATGCATAGGCCTAGTGTACACCTGTTGCTCCGATCGGCCAAGGAGCACAAAGGGTTACAAGAGATGATAGTGTCGATGGTGGTCCGCCATGGTTATCAACTTCTGTATACGACTATAGGAGCAAGGCTGTGCCCCCAAGGAGGGTTCGATTTCGGTAGCGGGGGCTATCACTAAACATCTTAGCAGATTTGATTTGGAGTCAGGCGATTTCGTTAAACTTATGCCTTTGAGGTCTATGAAAATGCCCCCTGTATTTTCTTTTTGGCCCAGAAGTATAGGTTTCATTACGAAGCGTTTGTGATAGGCTTATGTTTGGACTCAGGAGCATGATGAAAATTGCTGCAACCTCGGCTGCTCCAATCTTGAGTCGATCATAACAAGTAACACTATCGGAGAGCTGCATAATTACTGGTGTACAATGCTTCTAGTTCGAATGTTCCAAGCAGTCGCAGGAGTTTGAGAGGCGGTTGTAGCATCAAAGCAAAAAGCGTATGCTATCATTACGGGTCTACCTCAAAAGCAGCAAATTCATGTCTGGGGGCTTATCTTTATTTTTGACATGGTGCATAGTCAAAAGGCCTAATCAATCTGATCTCCGAAAACTGCGTAACTGCTGAGTGTTGCTGTCAATTGATATCTTTCGAAAAATAGTGACGCAACCTACTCGAAGTGCAACAGGGCTAGATTAGGATTGTGCTTGCGACCAGGATAACATGTCTTTTCTTAGGTCGAGAACACTGCTAGACTTGGGGTCGCATAAACACGAAATTGAAGGCCATAGGCCGCTATTTTGCTTCCTTGTATTATTGTGAGATACTTCATTATAGTAGCCCATAAGTACAAAAACTAGCCACAACGAGCTATGTTGATGCAGCTCCGGCTGAGCTCGTTTACTTGAATTTCTGCCAACCCAGTCTTCCGGAATTGTACACCATGGAAGGCGGGGCACCTATTGACCGCATATTGGGTCAACAGCGGAGCGCAGCAACTCACCAGCTTTGGCTTTGTGCGAATGACCTATAATCTCGAATATGTGGAAGGGCTCTGGCTAATCGAGGCTGAAACCTTGCGTGAATTCGGCGATGACTTCACGAAGCGCTTTGATTGCACTACGTGTGTTGTTCGAGCCTCCCACCGCCACTCGCGGACAGTGACAGCGGACCAAGAAGCATGTACCAAGGGCAGCTGCAAAGCGGCCTTACAAAGGGGTCGCGTCGATTTGAGGTCACGGGTAGCGACAGCAGCGCCCCAGCGGTGGCCCCAGCATGTTTTTGAAGCCTTGGAGCGGTCAGTTCTGAGACATGAACACCGCCTTTTCGTTAACAAACAAGCCCACAGGAAACGCAAGTTTACTCCACTACAGCTCCAGAGCAGACTCCAGAGCAGACGCCTGTGCCGATGTCTCCGGCCAGCATGTCCAAGACAAACATCAAACCAGAAAGCGTCAGTGACAAGATGATGAGGAGGCTTTTGGAAAATGAGATAGTGTCTCACTAGGAGCACAAGATTGGCTTTGTTGAGAGACATGTATTTGTTTTTCTAATGTGATAGACACTTGTGATGATATCCGGGTATCTGAGGGCAAGCCAGGTGCCAGATCTCTCGAGTGCCGTTACCAGAATCAAGATTCCTATGACACACCGACATTGTATCGACCTACCAATATGCTCACCAAAATTGAGCTGCAAGGCGCCGAAATACATTTTCCAGATTGGAGATGGGACCACGTTTGCAATGTTGTGGCCAAGGGGGTCGTGCGCTTGTGCGAGCGGGAAGTTGCAGGTGCAGGCGACTCGCTCTTGCTTGACAAGGAGATGGATAAGCCAACCTGGTCATCACAAGAAAAACGCGTGATGCCACTGGAGCATCTCTGAGCTATGGCCTGCAGAGCCTGAATCATGCTGGTTGATCAGCGCACACGTCTGCGGATGCTGCTCTAGATCTTTAGACTGTCAGTGGTGACGGCAGGCCTATCCTCGCGACTTTAGCATGCGGCCCTCTAAGAATCTCAGGATATATTTAGTCATAGTAACAGTGTGAATCAAACGCCTCAAGTCACAGCTTCAAGGCTGAGATCTGACAATGGTTGTGAACTCGCACGGTTAGCCGTGGATTGGATATGACTTGCTAGTTGAACTATTAAGAGCAACCAGATCAAAGTTCGTACCACAAGGGTTACCGCTTTGAATGCAGGGTTCAACATGGGCAGTGTTTGATACCGTGGAACGACATTGCCTCGATCCCATTTCCTTACCATCGCACTGTGCTTGACTTAGCATTTGTTTACAGCGGCTATCATTGGCTAAGGGAAGTATATGTCCCGCCTCGCAGGCTGGCAAGCCATCCAGTGTGCTTTCTGAAACCCAGCATGCACATGGGCACCGGACGTTACCTGCAGAACGCTCGGGCGAGCTTCAACTAGTGACGCACGTATGTGTAGCGGTTAGCCGCCAGAGAGAAGGCAAAAACTAGCCCGTTAAAAGGACTTGCATACGGCATAGTTAGAAAAGCCTGCTTTCTATCAGCACCTGTTGTCCCGTCCCCAGATTCCTGCCGATCATTTCTTCCCCTCTGATATAGGCTGAGACCAAATCCATTCAGCAGTCACATTCTAGGTTTCGGTATATTGGTACCAACAGGCCGTTACTTGCTGTGTCTTCTGCTGCCCCGTCCCCGGGCCGAAGTCCAAACTCACTGGCCCAGCTGTACCATTGCGATTGACGAGCAGGACTATCCACTGGACACCGCACGAGGTTGTCTAGTCACCACGGGGCCAAACCGTTTGCCGGGAAGCGCCACCTTCATTTCAGGATAAGACCAACCTGATTTGCGCACCCCATCACTACGCGGTATTGAGCATTCTTCCACGCATGTATTGTCCACAAGACATTTAGGCAAACAAAGTAAGTGCTTTTTTCATTGTCAACTCTATCTCTTGTGAAGGCTGATGGGATGTCTAGATCAATAGTTGTCTTTCCCCGCGGGGCTTTCGTAGGGCGAAACCATCTACTGTCGTCTCAGGCGATTGACGGATTGTCCTTGTAAACAATCTGCAAACAGGGTTTGGTCAGTCTCTTTTATTTATCCCTTGCCACCAAAAATCTGCTAGGTCAAGGTCAACTGTCATTTCACAGCAGCATAGTCCGCGATACTAACCTTGTCCAGTTCGTTGTCCTTGAAAGGCCTGGTACTAGACATCAGTCCGAAACATCTCACTTGAATCGAGTTCGAGCCATGGAAATTAACTCGCTGCTTAATCCAACCACTGGTGACGACCTCAAGGCTACATCCGGCCTGTCACAATCACTATCAGCCGCCATCGCCCCAAAGAAGCAAAGGATAGCAAAGGACGCTCCAATCTTCATGGAAGGCAACAAAACGGTTGGTATTGTCAACTACCATCCTCATGAAGTTGGAAAGGTTCATTTGGCCTCTCAACATGTATTTCGAATATATCCTCTGGGCCGGCGCGAGATAAGTCAGAAAGGTGTCCGACATATCCCATACAACAGTGACAAAAAAGACTTCTATGAGAAAACTGGGCGAGAAGCATTCGAAGGTATATTTGTATCCAAAAAGGCAGATGCCAGAACTAACCCAGACAGTATTCCAGTATACATTCAAAAGGCCTGGCGAGGATAAGGAATATGTGGTCGTATGGGACTATAATGTTGGCTTAGTCCGCATGACACCGTTCTTCAAGGCATGCAAGTACCCAAAGGTTGGTTTGGCTCCTGTGTAAAGAAATAAATGAATTGACAAGGACAGACGATACCAGCCAAAGCTATGAAGGAGAACCCAGGACTGAAAGAGATATGCTACAGCATCACAGGTGGCGCTCTGGTGTGTCAAGGTCAGTTTGGATCATTGCAACTCCAAGCCATGCTTTACTGACCCCTGTTAGGGTACTGGATGCCTTACGAGGCTGCTAAAGCCATAGCAATGACCTTTTGCTACGAAATCCGATGGGCACTGATACCCATCTTTGGCAACGATTTCCCTTCCAAGTGTCTCAGGCCAGACCATTCGAGCTTCGCCAAATTCCTCATAAACCCAGCGATCGTACAGTGCTGCACAAAGGATACAACTCGTTTTCGCACCGAGGGCAGTTCATACCGCGTCTCGGTGCCCCAGCATTCCCCAATCACGGAGCCGCAAACGATACACTTCGGCTCCCCATGGACGACACCAAGGGCGTTACGAGAGCGCCGTCCTCAACCGGCTGATCTCGAAAGTGGGTACGAGACCGACACCGACTTTAGTGACAGGAATGTCTTTTCACCACAAGTTTCCCCTCACAGTCGGTTCACTACGATAAACAGGCGGCCTCGGTCACCACTCACGCCCAATTCGTCCATGATAAGTTCTCCTATCAACATACACACCTCTCCGCGCATTCAGATGCTGGCCGCCGTTCCAGACGACTTTGGAAACGAGCGCCTCGCTGTGAAACGAACCTACTCAGACGTGGCATGCAGTGAACATGGCAATGACAAGATGGTTCCTTGCCCTTCAACATTAAATATCGCCGATAGCATTGAGGTTGAAGCGGCTGAGGCACTGCTGTCATTGAGTGGGTGGAGCAACACGTCGGTGAAGAGAACATGTCGAGAGGCTTAAGTGAGGAACGTGCTCGTCCCCACTTACGTTGATGTGCTGGTGGTTGGCTACTGCACCAAGCGACTACCTTCCTTGCTGTTGACATCAAGCAGGCACTTTCTTTGGAAAAGTCGGTGGCGTTCATTTTGTTTACACACATGGATGGCGTTTTCTAGTTTCTCGGCGCGCATGATCAGCATATCATATGCACTCTTGGCATTTGTTAGTGTTTTGTTAGATTGGCCATGGCAGGCTTCATTTCCTACGTATCGTTCATGTATAGAAGATCGAAATTTCAATGTATGCACACAATCCAGCGCTCATGTTTATTTAGCTTGTGCCCTGAGAGCCTCGATTCTCTTCTTCGTCCCGGCAATGTTCTTCTCTTCATCCCAAATATACAAGACGCTCTCTAGCTTGACAACCTCAGCAGCCCACTTGGAGAAGTTGGGGAGAGTATCGAAGCCATCAACTAGGGACTGTGGAAGCAAACCATGCTTTGTGAGGGCGTATGTACGCAGGATAAATGGTGCAGTCAAAGCTTCGGCAAGTGTCACCTTGCTGCTGCCCCCAAAAAACGGCGCAGCATCCTTGAGCAACGGCTCGATTTCTTTGCTGACAATGGCCACAAATTCTTTGGTCAGCTTTTGCTGCTCGTCCGACTCAGCCTTGAGAATTTGGAACCAGAAGTTTCCGGCTTTGGAGAACCATGTGTCGACGAAGTAGTTGATGCGCGCTCTGGTCAGCGCATCTTTTGGATTGCCTGCGGCGGGAAACAAGTGCGAAGGGTATGCATCAGCCAAGAAGGTAGCGACAATACCAGACTCCGCAAGAATCTCTCCGTTGAATTTTATTGTAGGGACGAGACCACGCTAATGGGAGGTCAATAAGGCAGCTGCGGCGAAAAGATTGTACTTGCCGGATTGAGCTCCAAGTACCAAGGCTCCCTCGGTGTATCCAAATCAATGATAACCTCGTCGTACTTTAATCCCAGCTCTTTCAAAACGATGTGTGCACGATGTGCCCAGGGACAACCATGGTTTGTGTACAGAGTGATCTTTGGGGCATCGCCGTTGGTTTGAGCCATGCTGACTTTGGATGACGATGAGACCTCGGGATTAGCGAATAACTGATATCTAGAGGATCAAAGCTGCGGAAGTTCGATAATGGTGAGGCACGAGCGATTTATGATGTTTATAAGCCACTGTGCTCGGCCTTGTATGTCGCGAGTGTTGGTGACTAGCTTAGAAATCAACCGACTGCATCAGAATGCTAGATAATCGCATGCTAAACGAGGGGTATCTCTATGCGCCCAAAGATCAACCCACCTTGCGACTCAAACGAGCACCATAACGACAACGTCTGACATGCTGTACGTACTTCCCGTCTGATTGATTTATCCAATACGCCGATCGTAGATAATGTCGAGGTTGAATGCGAAGCGAAAGCGAAGAATTTTCGCCCGTCGGCTCAACTGATGACGCCGTCTCCGTCAATATTCCACTCCATAACATTACTATCGCCATTCTTTTTCGCCCGCCGTTTTTCGTTGCGCTTCCGTCTGCGCTCTTCAGCCTCCTGCTCGATCCTCTCTCTGCTCATTTCCAGCCTCGTGTCGAGATCGGCGACTTCTTGCAAAGCGGACTCGTCTCGCTTTCGTTTGAGGTACCGTAAACGTTCCCGTACGTCTGCGAGCGTCGCGCGTTTGACTTCGCCAGACTGGCCGGTCGCCACCAAATGCTGCTTGCTATTTAGATGCTCTACGTATTGGATGTTGTCCCTGAACACCTATGTTAGCTTAGATATCTTGGTTATGCCGTTGGGGAGCGCACTTGAATGTGAGATCGCAGGCCTGGCAATATGCGCCTGCACCCTTTCCCCTCTTCCCTACTCCAGCTGCTGCGGATGTGAGCGTTTGTTTGCCAATCATCTGGCTCCAGTCTATCCTTTCGCTTCGCGCTTCGGTCTGCTTCAGGTCCTCGGGGGTCGGTGCTCGTCGCCTATACGACTTTCCAGCCGCCTTTGCTTCGTATCGTTCTTTGGCTTCGTCGCGTTCTTTCGCCTCTCGCTCCTTCGCCTTCTTGGCCATTTCTTCTCGATCCCATGTTTTCCTGAAATCTGTATCTCCCCCGCCCTGGGTTCCGTACGCGCCTGCCTTGCCGCTCATCGTGGATAATTTCACAAATCTCTGGATGTCGTATGATGGGAGTGTAATTCTTCAGAGGTTGGCATGCAGCCCTGAAAGCACGAAGAAGGCGCTAGTAGAAAGCGCGCTGGAGCAACAGGGCAATTCTAAGATTGTAGTTAGGAAATTGGTGTGCCGCGCAAGCTCTAAAAATTGCGGCATGTGTTCCTGCCAAGCAAAGCACAGACATAGCTGCTATGACTTGCTACCTGTCTGCCCAGTGACTTTGGGTGGGTATGTTTGATTTATCATATTGGGTGCTATCTTGGATGACTAAATAATAGTTTCTAGAAAATATAGAACTCGAAGTATTGCCAACTCATGAATAAGATGAAGCTCAAACGCAATGAACAACTCAAAAGACAACGATCCGCAAACTTGTAATGAGACTTAACTCCTCGCTATGCTTCGTTTCCAACAAGGAAACGTGCTTCAGTTGCAATCTCAAATTCATAGTCCCAAGAAACACGACGCCCGTTGCATGCTGATCCATGAACCACTAAGTCAATCTCAAAGGGCAGTGTTTAGTAGGGATAGGGGCCTGGCGGTCGTGCAAATGCCCCATGTTGGATTGGGGGCGTAGGTACGGGTGGTGGGCCTCTCATCACACGGTGCAAAGCTGCGTGCCTCTCTGTACCTACAGAGCCATCTCTGTCCCGCCTCTTCTTCTTCTTCTTCTCGATACCCAGATTAGAGACATTGATGTATCCGCCCCTGTCGTACCCTCTGTCGGCGTAGCCAGCCGCCGCGAATGGTGGTTGAATGACTTCCTGCGATCGATCATTTGGTAGCCTCAGATCTATCAGGCTGTAGAAGTAATCTAAAACTTCTGGATAGCGAAGGACTGATGCACGCCAGTCGGCATCAATGCCGCGCTTCAATTCTGCATGCGCTTCGGCAATCTGTGACTGTAACGTGGTAGTGTACATGTGAGGAATCGGCGGACGGCCCGAGTATCGCATGTAAATGTCGTAATGTGGCAGTGAAGCCAAGTACGCGGAATGCGCTTGTTTCCGAATTGAAGTCAGGCTTTCAAAAGCCTTGAGGATATGCTGACGCGCATGATTGATAACCCAGTCGCTGCAGGCTGTCAGCAGGAAGCAGAGCCAAGTTCTAGATATGGGAGCATACCGTATTTCAGCCAGTTTCTCATCCATAGCACGCTGTTCCGCCTGCTTCACTGCGATCTGCAGCCTCTCTGATTCGCAAGGGCATTCTGGATATGCCGGGGCGTAGCAGATGGCGCAGTTGGGAGCCTCATCCATCTCACTCATAGTATCGCTTCAAGTAAAGCTCTCGGTCATGATCGGTTCAAGCTATCGTGCATGTGGTCTTCCCGCTCGCAATCCACTGATGAAGAGCGAGTGTGCCGTTCGAGGTGAGATGGAGTAGCGGATGGATTGGAGGCGATGAGGTGGTCGTCGGATGATCAAACACAGGCGGTGACAAGAGAGATGCTACATGACGACTGTCGTGGAGGGCGATTCCTGATATTGGTTAGCTCTGTGCGGCTTATGGACTGGTTCTATGGATTGGACAGCTGGGTTGATGCGCAATGAGTTGGCAAATCGCTAAGTCCACTGAGCGCTCAACCTCGGCATGCGCCAAGTCCCAGGCCCTCAACGACAGATGGACGATAGAAAGATGGCGAGAGCTCCTTTGCGAGTGCTTGAAGCCGTATATCAATGACAACAGTGAAGCCTGTGCTACGTTCAGCACTGTTGGTAGGTGGTGAGGGTGCCACCTGCTACCCCGCACGACGTGCATGCCTGCAACTCATCCGAGAGGAACGCCCAACAAATGTGTGAACACGACGTCAATGGAAGCGGGAAATTGCATGCAGGAGAGTCGATGGAAGATGGAACCGGAGACAGTCATGGCTATAAGGCGATGCGATTGCTGAGGAAATGCTGAGTTGTTTCTGATGCTTGCTTACCTGACTGGAGCTGACTGCGATTGGAATGCCGACTTTGGATGCAATCAGAATCCTGCCATTGTGGATAAACGTGGAGTACCACGGGTTACAGAAATGTGCACTATCACTTTATGTCGAGCATTATTAGGTAGGCATTCTGACCTCGCTGCGACCAAAGCCGTCGCCCATGCACTACACATCACCCTTACCTAAGCCGAATATCGGAGAGGACGGGGTCGGATAGCCACGGGGAATGTTCATGCCGAGCACCGAACACTGCAAAGATGGCTCCCGACAACGAATCGTGTGGTGATCCAATTCTGACCGCTTCACGCGCAGCCTTACTGTATCTACGCAGACGCGCATCGTTCCGGACCATAGCGGTTTACGGCTAAGGCTGCCATATTCGCAAATTTTCCATATCAGTCCTTCATGTTCCCCACACTCGGTTTCTAGCCCATTCTGGCTAACCACCACCAATCGCATACCACATGGGGGCTTACTTCCCTAGGATCATGCAGAATCAAGGTGGGGTTTGTCAGCTCCACAACTCATTAGTAGGCCTTAGGCAAGCCGGTTGCTGCAGCCTCCCAGTTGGGTCGTTGCTGTAATCTTCCTCGTCCTGCGATTATCACGAGGGACGTTGACTACTACAGTGTTACCTTGGTAGAGAGATGGAGGTCAACCGAGCAGCCGATACGCTTCTAAGTCAAACTTAGGACTCTCTGTAACCCAAGATGCTAAACAAAGGATCGGCTCTGACTCAGTGGCTCCCAAAGCTGGTTCCCTTGAACATTTCACGCCAAGCACCCAACCTCTACAAAACTGGCTAATATTTTGACATCCTGCGCACGGGCCAGTGCGCCCTTCGTTTTGACATGACATGGTCCTAGCGCCAACCTGTGACTGGTCTGGACGTGAATAGGATTACTGCTGTTCTTATTCGAGGCAGGGTTCTTTATATGCTATCTTCTTCACGCCTTATTGCCATTCCTCCTCCATACTCTAAGGAAAGGTGTATTTGTCATTCCACGTCAAGCACAGGTGACATCCGCTCATCATGGATACCCCGGACGCATCCGATCTTGGCCAATTCTTCGATTTCGGCGATGCGGCTATGCCAGATGCACAGGAGGAAATAATGGAAGACGATTTAGTCATACACTCTGGCGAGGGGTAAGTAAGCCCAAACCAAATACTACACGATTTCGTTCGTAGAACACGGAAGTGCCCTGGCTCTGGTTTCCAGCCAGCCGACTGTCTTCAAGACATGTCAGAAGATTGTTCACGGCTCAAGTGTCTACTTTTGGTTTACGCTTGAGGCTGATACAGTGTAGTTGTCTATCCCAAGAGGAACTTCAAAACATCACCAGTCCCGGACCAGAGTTCAACACCGACTTCTCTACCTATCTGCCTCGATACCAGAAGGTAGCTCATCCATGTGACTACTGTCGTTTGAAAAGCCTCGAGTGCTTTATATATGACGCTGATGGCTCAGGGCAAGTTCGATGTTCGCCATGCAATGCTTTGTTTCGTCCTTGCAGTTTCAGCGATCCAGAGAAAATGCCTAGTCTCAAGCAAAAGACTGCCCTAGACACATTAGATGTCGTGGGCGAGGATGACGAACGTTGCTTTGGCGGTCTGACTGGCAAGAAGCAGATGCGGTCACTTGGCCATATTGGACCCATTGAAGATGACAATCAAGCAGAGGGTCGGCCCAAGAAAGGGGCTGCTGCTGCTCGTTTCCCACGAGCTGCTATCAAGTTTTTGAAAGATTGGATGCTACAACACATTGATCACCCGTATCCCACCGAAGGAGACAAGGAGCTCTTGAGCCAACAAACTGGGCTGTCCATTGGCCAAATCTCCAACTGGATGGCCAATACTAGGCGAAGGCAAAAAGCACGGCCCAAACGATGCGCATCACCAAGTATTCGTCCGTCAACCAAAGCGATGGATATTCCCGCAGGAAGAACCTGGGAGTCCCTTGGTACGTACTCTAAATCCGGGTCTGGCAAAGCCCACAAATTCATGGTGTCCGCCACCTCCGGGAGGTTTGTAACCTTTCGTGTAGGGGACGGACGTCAGGGTGGCGATGCAGACTCACGGACTCACGCTTCTTTCCAAGTGCCGGTCATCAAGCAGCAGAATTGTTATGGTTGACTTCAAATAGATCCTTTTGAAAGATGGAAGCACTCTCCAGTACAAAACGAACCTGCACCATTGACCGCTATCACACATGCTATAGAAAATTTCGACCCACCGGGAGCGGGTAGTGCTAGCACAAGCTACCGAAATGACACCTCAAATACTAGCACCGGCAGTTTCTCGCTCTTCCGGGCGCCTTCGATATCGTCCTTAGAGACGGGGCTGACAGGCATGTCGTCGGGTTCTGTCGGATCACATAACTCAGTTTATTCGTACGGCTCACGCCACTCCCTCGGATCGATGAATAGCTTGAAGTCGAAAGAAAGGCGCAGGCGTCGACGACTCCCAACCCGCCCTCCTAAACAAGATCCCAATGACCCTCCACGAATGTTTCAGTGCACATTCTGCACTGATAGATTCAAGGCCAAGTATGACTGGTCACGTCACGAAAAAAGCCTTCACTTGTCACTGGAAAAGTGGATTTGCGCACCTTTAGGCGAGGTGATTGCTGACAAAGTGACTGGAAAGCGCAAATGTGTTTACTGCGATGAGTTGGAACCAAGTGAGGAGCACTTGGCAACACACAATCACAGTGCCTGTGTGGAGAAGGGCCGTGAATCTCGAACATTCTATAGGAAGGATCATCTGAGGCAACACTTGCGGTTGATGTAAGTTTTATCCCCATTGTACAAGTTTCGATCATTTTATTGTGGGAAGCGAAAATGAGAGATGACTGACACTGAGCAGGCACGGCTGTAAAATGACAGCTAGTATGGATTCGTGGAAGTCTGAAGCACAGTATATCAAGTCGCGTTGTGGCTTCTGTCAGATGACTTTCGACAAGTGGCAAGACCGCGTCGATCACCTTGCGAAAGAGTTTCGGAACGGTGCAGATATGAAATCATGGAAAGGATGTAGAGGCTTGGACCCTCATGTCGCTATTCATGTCACTAACGCGATGCCACCGTACCTCATTGCTAATGAGAGCAAATCCCCGTTCCCATTCTCTGCAAGCAATTCTTCGAGTCTAAAGGTAAGCTTCTAGAATTCTAGTCGCATTGGCTCTGCTCTAGATCGAACAACTGCTTACACTACCCAGCAAGCTGCTTTACGGCTCGAGAATAGAGACCTGGAATTTCTTCTGCCTAGTAATCTGGCGATAAGCCCAACAAATGATCTATTTGTGGCGTATCAGGATAATCGCGAAACAAACAGAATAGGTCCAATTCTTTTGTCTACTCCTAAATCGTATACGGCTTCAGAGTCCCTAACAGTAAATCCGAACGCAACATGCTGGGAAATTCTCACCCTCCGGCTTGGCCGATATGCGCGTGAGCACATCGAGAAACATGGCCCTACTACTTTGACGGACGAAATGCTTCAGAACGAGGCGCGTATGATCTTGTATGGTGAAGCCGATGGATGGGAACAAACTGCGGCGGATAACCCTGAATGGCTGAATCTTTTTAAGAAGGCCCATGGAATCGAAGCGACGGCTCCTACAGGAAGTAAGTGGGCTCCTGCTAGTTCGCTGGGAACCTGAGAGCTAACTAGTTCCGCAGACATAAATCTTCACGACGTTTACGAAGATCTTGGCATCCACGCGACAAGTGTACTTGATCCGAGTTTTAATGTTGACAACTTTGACATATTGCGGGACCAACCCAATTCCGCTCTAGGTCTTGAATGCGCACTACCTGGCTCCAATAAAACGTCTGGCCCCGGATATCAACTCTCTTCTGGCCGCCAATCGCCCCACAATATTCCGGGGCTATCCACCTCCGTCTCTGCATCTCCCAAGTCATTGGTTTCTCCGGCATTCAATGACCAGTTCCCAGGCGTATACGAAACAATATCCGAACTAGCTTGCACCAAGTCAGGTGGCCCATGCTACGGAGAGAATGGTGAAGCTGGATTCGTAGTTCGCACTGGCGAGAGCTCGAAGAAGAAAAGATACTGGCTTAACGATAATGCCGCATCCGCAGCATCCTTTACTGCACAATGCTCAGCAGCTGGTGAAAACGTCTACCAATGTGCAAAAGTTGGTCTTCGCTCATTCTCGCCCCTTAACGAGCAAGCATGTCCCACCGACGACTTCTTAACGTCAGCCCTGCAGGAGAGAGCAATTACGAAGAATGGTGACTCGAGTTTGCAAACTGGAAGTTTTCAATTCCCTAGCTGGGATCAGCTACCCGAGGACTTGCAGAATCCCACGACAAGCGCCGATTTCCGCTCCACGATTCCCATTAGCGCAATGAGAGTCGAGAATGACACTAATAAGGATTTCGCATGGGACAATGAAGACATGAATTTCGCTATGGACATGGATATGGACTTAGATTTTGATCTTAATATATCCGGGAAATGCTAGAGTTCTGGTATCTGCAGAGCGTATATGACGGCCTTGATGCAACACGATAAACAGTCCCCCCTGGTGGATTTTCTAAACGTATTTCAATAGACGTTGGTATGATTTTGGATTTACGAAAATAGCTTACGGATATATTACTAGGAGTTTAAATAATGGCGATACCTATCAGTAATTGATTTGACTTGTTCACCGAGTTACTTTTCTTGTGCCGTGACTGTCGAGCTCAGTGTGTTCGTGATCATATGTTATACGCAAAGCTTTGGATACTCCTGAAACTCTTGAATAATGCAAATGCGTTTTATACTTCAGAATCGGTTTATACTACCAACGCTACCACGAATGTATCCATCTTTACCCTATTGGTATTCAAGTGTCACAATGCGTGTAGCCACCCGTTTGCCCATTGCACTGCATTTCGCCAAACGCAACACATCCCATGCCAGAAATAAACTTTCATCTCTTGTCTAGCTCTACTTCCTAAATTGTGTGTCCGTCTACAAGAAGTTGAGTATAAGAACTCACCGTGTCGACAAGTCCCATGTCGGATATACCGAGGCGTGGTGGCAGAGTGGTTATTGCGCAAGACTTGAAATCTTGTTCCCTTGGGATCGCAGGTTCAAGTCCTGCCCACGTCGCTATTTTTGGGCTTGTTGTGGTCGTGTGGCGGTTTTGGTATGTCTTGTGTTGGTGGTTGGTGTGCGGATGATGCGAGTTTGGCCGCATAGTTTTGCGGATACTTTCCAACACCTGAAAGCAGAGCGGGGTATGGAAAGCATAATTCGAATAATCTGCACAGGCTATAGAATTTTGACGGGATTTGGCGACAAGTGAAACACTGAAGGGATATGTTACAGAGCGAGTTTGTGTAGAGTGAATAAGCACTATAGATGAGTATATGTCGTTTTCATTTGTGCAAGGATTTAAATTCTACTTTTATATGCCAATCAGACTTAAAGCTGATCAGTGTTGACTCTTTGTACAATGATGCCAGTTGCTGCTCCACCACCATTGCATATAGCGGCAGCACCGTACTGGCCAACCTCAAGCTGGTGTAGTAACGTGACCAATATCCTGCTACCTGAGCTGCCGAGAGCATGTCCTAGCGCGATGGCTCCTCCTCTCGGGTTGACGTTGTCAGCACCCAGACCGAGGATCTTAGCGTTGGCTTTGATTACGGCAGCGAAGGCTTCGTTGAACTCCCAGATAGCAATGTCTTCTTTCTTCAAGCCTGATTGTTTGAAAAGCTTCTCTACGCATGACGCGGGGGCGATGGGGAAGTCGATTGGATCTGCTTCAAGTTAGTGATGAGCAATGATCCTGGCTAGGTATAACTTACCAACAGAAGCATCCGCATAGGTTATGATCTTCGCAAGCACGCGACTATCCTTGCCGTACCGTTGTGCAATTTCCTTGCTTCCTAGAATCAATGCCGAGGCGCCATCGCTCAAGGGAGAGCTGTTGGCCGCAGTGACCGTGCCGTTTGGCCCCTTTTCAAAAGCCGGCTTCAGAGTAGACACCTTGTCGAGTTTGAGCTTGTTATACTGCTCGTCTTCGGAGATGACCACATCGCCCTTCTTTGACTTGACAGTAACGGGCACAATCTCCTCTTTGAACAGACCCTCTTTGTATGCCTTTTGTGCGCGCTTGTATGTCTCGATGGCATAGTCATCCTGGTCTTGCCGAGAGACTTCGTATTTCTTGGCTGTGTTCTCTGCACAGTTGCCCATGTGGATCTGGTTGTAGACGTCCCAGAGGCCATCAGCAATTAAGCCATCCTGTAGCTTCTGGTGGCCAAATGCGGGTTGTTGACTTGCGCGATTCAAGTAGTATGGCACTCTGGTCATGTTTTCCATACCACCAGCTACCTGTGCTTCCGCTTGGCCAAGCTCAATAGTTGAAGCAGCGATATTCACAGCCTTCAGGCCTGATGCGCATACTTTGTTGATGGTGGTGGCTTCAATATTGGTAGGAAGGCCAGCAAAGATGGCAGCTTGACGCGCAGGTGCTTGTCCAACCCCTGCGCCGAGCACATTACCCATATATACGGCATCTATCGAAGAAACGGGGACTTTAGATTTCTCGAGGGCATCCTTGATCGCGGTGGCACCGAGCTGGGTCGCGGAGACGGTGGTGAAGTTGCCATTGAACTAACAAGGAGTAAATAAATGCTGCATGTTTCAAGAGAGATCTAGTAGTTACCACTGCTGTCGGTGTCCTACTAGCACTGATGATATAAGCATCTCTGATTTCCTTCCTTGCTGACGCAGAGACACTGAATTGCCTCTGTATGCTTGCCAGGCGCTGTTGCGGCCGCGAGGCCATTCTCAGAGATGTGCGTAGGGCAGCAGAGGACATGGCTCTAGATGGCAAATTGACAAAAAAAAGACCCCCCCGTGAATTTGCGGGCAAAAGAGGCCTAACGAGTCGAAAAGACAGTGTCACATGGCGGCGATTTTCCGCTATACATGAGGAGCTCCACTTGCCCCGGAATGTGGAGTGCTGGACTAAGCCGAGGTGCATCGTCGCGGCACAGGCCGGCTTAAACCACCCGCCTGTCCAGCCCGTCTTCCCCCGCAACTAATTTCCTTGTCGTGGAAAAGGACTTCGAAAAAGAGGAAGCCTGCGCCTGAGCATTCTTGAACTGCCAAAGAAGATCGGGCATGCGCCATCACCTCAGGGTTGACAGATGCAAATACCTCTTTGCACTCCTGCCCCCACTGCAGCGATCTGCGAAAAGAGTAACTACTACACAGAATCCTTCGGTGTCAACCATAACACCAATAAATTATGACCTCCCATAACACATCTGACCCTGTCCTGGAATTTACCAGGTGAAGTATAGTCACCTGCATGGTCAGTTGACAGCTCTGTTGTGGCAACAACGGCTCACACCAGTGATCTACTCTGTTCACGATAGTACCAGCCAATCAGACCATGTCTACAGCCCGTCTGTCTCGCCGAATCATGCCATCTCCAATCTATGTGTGCAAGCTCGCCTCGTAATGTCCTTCCTAAAAGCCTTGCCGCTACGGTTCCCCAGCGACCTATTGTATGCGGGTAACTGTACGCTTGTACCTGCGTTAATATCTTGGTATCACGGTAGCCCGGCCCGTCCCCCTCCCTGCGCAACCACAGTCTGGCTCTATGGACACCTTGCTTCGCCAATTCTAAGCATCTCCTCACCTAGAGACACCAAATGCTAGAGCCGGACGTCTTCGGGCGTCAGCAGTATGGCATCACCCCTCGGTCATAATACTGGGCACATGTAGTACCTTGCTACATCATGCCCTCACACGAGACAATTTCAACAACCCTTAGATCGCACCCAAGACAAGCACAGAAAAAATCCGAATGCCAAATGGGTATAAGAGAAGGATTTCACCATCCTATACAAAGCTCCCAGCTCAAACTCCCTCCTTTAGCCTCTTTTCACTGAAGTATCTCTACCCTTCTCTTACGATACCATATATCCTTCACCCTCATAAACAACCCTACTAAAAATCTACCAACAACCCGACAATGCACCTCCCCATCCCCCTCCTCACAATCCTCTTCCTAACCACCACCCACGCCGCCCTCAACTTCCTCCGCAACGCCTGTACCGTCCCCATCTACTACGCCCAAGTCACCGACACCCCGTTCCCACCTGCAACCCTCCTCCTGCCCAACGCAACACACACAGTCGTCCAATTCAACAACGGCGTAACCGGCACCGCCATCAAGTTCACGCGCTCCCCAAACGGCCTGTGTAGAAAAGAGCCCGTGCTGCTTTTCCCCTACACATACAAACCCGGCTCTATTTATTATGGTATTGCAACCACCTATGGGTATGCGTTTTCGGGCGAGGATGTCACACTGAGGACGGGCGGCATGGGCAACGATATAAAGTGGGAGAAGTTGCCGGGGATTGAAATTACGGAGGCGATTCTGGGCGCGGAGGCGAATTTGACGTTCACGGTTTGTGGGTAGGGGTAGATAGGGGGACGTTGGTGGAGGATTGGTGCTGGGGCCTGGTCTGTTTTGTGTGCGATTATGGGGGATTATTTGTTACGGCATTGGTTTGGTCTCGTGTTTGTTGGTGTCGTATGAGTATTGGGAATTCAAGGCGAACACAAGAATGCAAGTTGACGGCATGGGCTAATTCTACAAGAAATTTGTCATTGAGGTGCTATCCTCACTACCAAGTACGTCTACATCATCCACCGTATAATGCACGACCAATATGCTTTGCCACCACAATGCACGTATCAGTAATAATATGCAGCCAATAAACGCCATGGGTATATAACGAAGCTCAAGCGGAAGCGGAAAGCAGCAAGAAAACCAGACGGGCTATGAATGCCCATCAGGAAACATGAGCGCTTCCTCTTCCCCTGCCCCGTCCCCTTCCACTCCCGCTCGCTGTTCTTGCCATAGGCACACCACCGCCATGACCACCCACAGCAAGGTCCCGCTCTACCAAGCGTCCGAGAGGCGTGTTTGCACCTGTATCGCTCCAACCTGCCATGGAGCTTTGGGCGCTCATTGGGACGCCTCCCATGCTGAGTCCATTTCCAAGCCCTCCGCCGACCTCTAGATGAGGAACGACGCTTCTGACATGGCTTGTAATTTCGTTGACTGGCTCGTGAAAATTAGGTGGTTGGACTTGGTAGTCTCGTGCCCTGATTGGGTTGACTGCAGCTAGGAGCAGTTTCTCGTTGAGTTCATCATCTGGTTTGGCATCTCGGAGCATGAGTTGCAGATCCTGCTCAACGTCTTGGGCAGAGAGAGCGGGCGGTGTTGGCGCTGCGGCATTAGCTTTTTGAAAGATCTTGGCGTCAAGAAGATAGGGCGGATTAGAGATGAAGGGCAGTTGGCCAGCTGCAATGGCGGCGGCCGATGGGTTGAAAGCAGAGCGTGTAGCGCCACGGGTGGCATGTGGGTTGGAGGAGACTTGTCGAGCCATGTCTGTGGCGCCTGGGATGTCATCAAAGTCTTGATCCTGGTCCATCATATCCCCATTCTCCGAGCCATGATCGCCATTTGCGCCATTGCCGTTTGACAGGTGGCCGTTGGTGGCTCCTTGCTGTGCTCCTGCATCGGCGTTTCTCATCTTGGCGAAAAAGTTGGAGGCGGCCGTCGTCGCTTGGTTCATGGCCATGTTCAGCTCCTTCTCGGTGAAGAGACGCTCGAGCGAATAGGCAGATGCTTCGAATTGTGCGTTGATTGTGCGGGCCTTGGCCTCTCGGAAAGGCGAGCCCATGCCCATCTCGATGTTTCGCCCTGAGGTGCCCGGCGAGTCGTTGTCGTTCTCTTCAAACAGCTTGCGCTTGCGCTTGGTCTCGTTGGCGGCGGCCAAATCTTCGCCCTCTCCAAACTTGTGTCCTGTGCGTCTGGTCTTGCGAGGCGCTTGTGGCCCACCCGGGCTGGCTGGGTTTCCAATGCCGAATTGATTTGGGTGGAGGAGCATGGCGTTGCTGTCTGACAAATCCAGCTGCTCCTTCTCGCGCTTCAGTCTGCTTGTGCGTTGTTGTATGCTTGCGATGAGCCGTTCGCGTATGGTGGCGGCCAGCAGCTTGTGCTCCTCTTCGGCGATCTGCACCTTGTAGAAATGGGCGTTTTCGATCTCGGTTTTGCTGTTGTCGATTCTGTTGTGGAGCATGGTGAGGTTGAAGTCGCGCTCTTCCATGGCGTCGTTGACGGCCTCGACAAAGCGCTGGTACTGCTTGCCGCACTGAGCAATGTAATCGGTGCCCGCGCTGGGCGCCGTGGGCACGTTGCTGGGCATGATTTGCGAGACCAGCTCCGAGGCCTCCTCTCCCCTGTCCTCGAGCGGCGTGTTGGCATACGCATCCGCCTTGATGATGAGGTTGATGTCGGCGTTGAGGGCGGTAAGCTGGGCACGGTAATGGCTGTCTCTATTGTCGGAGAAGGAAGCCATCATCTCCACCAGCTTCTCTGCCAGCATGTTGCGCCTCTTGTCGCGCTTCGAGGGCTGCGGCTGCGGCGATGTTGCCGAATGGCCTAGCGGAGAATTGTCCGCCGGCGACGGGCTCCCATGGCGCACCATATTGAACCGAGCGGGGCGGATTTGGGCGCTGCAGAGCGTAGACTGCGTTGGTGGGCAGCTGGAGGGAGGGTGGAATGGGACGTGCTTGCTCGAGCTGGCGAGTGTGATATGGCGTGAAGGGCAAAAGATACGGGTGTGAAGCTGAAGGGAGCTGTCCTCTCTTTGCGCGCGCGGATGCTAAAGCATGACAGGTACCTATTATGATGCGGTGCTCAAGTAATCGACCATGCGAAGGTTCCACAAAGTGTAATGAACAGAAGCGTCACTTGGACAGGCACAGGACTGACAACCGCGGCTAACCCTGTTGGTTGCCACCAAAATGCCGACTGGCCGATGGTGACTGTCACGTGCCAGGTACACGCGCAAATCCCAGCCATCCCAGCCATCATAGATTACACTAGATAAACAGGGAACCTAATGAACTCAAAAATCTGTTTGATTGAATACTACAACTCGTCGCGAATACTAAAAACAAGAGTTCTAGGGGAATTAAACAGTCAATCCGAGTGTACTGTCCCTCCCACAACATCACCTCCCATCTGATTTGCCATATACTAAGCAACCAAAGATTTAGTATGCTTGAGCGCAACCGTGCTCAATGTGCTGGGCACAGCATATGTGTTGTTGGAACTCCTTACCGGCCCCGAGTACATTGACACCACCACGGGCTTACAGTAAGCCAGTGACCTTGCCGAGGGTGTATGACGGTATATTTTCTTGTCGTTATCCATCACGATCCTGCGGGAGAAATGCTCCGGCGCATGTGGTTCATCTTCCTCGGTGGGCGCCTTCGTTGGCCTTCCAGGTCTATCACTTGGCTCAGTATATGATGGCCTGCGAGGTACAGAGTATTCCCCCACCGGATACTCGCGACTATGCCAAGAAGACTGTGTCGTATATGGAATGGTGTGCGCCGGTTCTTTCGTGTGCTGAGGAGGCTCGGGGAAGTCTTCTGTCGGTACAGAGGTGTACTGAAGAGATTGCGAAGAGGACCGAGGTTTGTCTGCATAACCATACGAACGTTCCGTCGTGTGAGGAGGTGCAGCGTAATCCTTGGCTGAAGTTGACCTATACTTTGGAGGTTGAGTATAGGCCTGGGACTTGTACGCATGGTCATGGGCTTGTTCCGACGTGTGGTTGGGAGGTGCAGCATAGCCATTGACCGAGTTTGATGTATCCTGAGCGTAAGTGTGAGACTTGTGCGCATTATCGTATCCTTGTTCCGTGGTGTGTTGAGGAGGCGCAGCGTAGCCTTTGGCCGAGGTAGAAGTATACTGAGCATACGTGTGAGACTTGTGTCCATAGTCAGGTGTTTGTTCCGATGTGTGGTGGGGAGGCGCAGCGTAACCCTTGACCGAAGTAGCTGTATGCTGAGCATGCGGATGGGACTTGTGCGCATGGCCATGTGTTGACTCCGTCGATTCTGTCGTGTGTTGAGGAGGCGCAGCGTAGCTCTTCACCGAGGTAGACGTGGATACAGAAGGCTGAACGTACGAATGGGTCGTATGTGGCACATCGTATGGCTTGGTGGACGTTGGCTGGGGTGGTGGCGGGTACGAGTGTTCAGTAGTTTGCCCGGGAGACACACTATAGGTCGATTTATGCCCAGTATGCGAAAGCAACTCATAGCTCACCGTGCGATTATACCCTGGTTGTTTCACTGTGGAATATTCGGTGACAGTTTCGGTGATGGTTTGCGTCAGTGGTGACTTGTAAGATTCGCTCTGAGTGTACTTGCTCGATGAAATCTCGACAGATGCAGACTTGGCTGGCTGGCTATACGCTGAAGTCGAGGTGAAGTTGACAGATCCATGGTATGAGACGCTTGACGTGTATTGGGGTGGTTGATGGTATGGCTTATATGTTGTGGGGTTGGCCGTAGTCTTGTCCTTGGTTGTAACTGTGATTGTGGCTGTAGTCTTTGTCTTGGTTGTGACCGTGGCCGTGGCAGCAACACATTGCTTGCAACTAGATGTCAAAAGAGTTTGGGTCTTCGTCAAAGCCACGGTAGTTTCAAGAGTGGTTGGAGGCTTACCGGCCCCAGGGTGATCGTAGCTATAGCACTGTGATATCGCATCAAGAGCTAGTGTGTCCTTGGCAGGTGCGGAACGTGTAGAACCACAAAGGACCAGCTCGACGTTGTCCGTGGCATGGCACTTTTGGGTCTTGACATCCAAGGAATGAGAGGCCCCTTTACAAGTATGGAAGCTGATAGTGAGGTCATGGAACTTGCCACGAATCGGGGAGAGATCGACCCAAACCTTTGAATTGTCGGAAGGCTCGATGTTGTACGCAAAGTTGACCTCATCTGCTGTTCCAAGGCCGTCGGGCCTATTTGAGATCTTGAGAGCGATGCCAGGAGACTCGGATGTACCATAGTGCCAAGGCTCCTCGTACCGAGAGCTGGGTTGGACGATGACACGATTCTGGGCATATCCAGAGCCGACCGTGGGCACTGACCAGATCCAGACTGGGTTGTGACAGTTATTGGTGATGATGGCCTTGGCCTGCGCAAGTGCCACAAGGATACTGGCAGTGAAGATGCGGCTGACCATGGTGCGTACGGGGCCAAAATGTGCGCTGAATGTGGTGCAAAGAAAAGTCTCGAAGGGGAGTATGGATGAAAGTAGAATTGATAACCGACTCAGTGCAACTCAAAAGATGTTGGATGTGGAGTGGAGTGAAGTGGAAATGGGGAAACAGAGTAGAAGACGCAAGTTTTATTGGTAAATGGGGTGGCTGTTGCTCAGTCAACTGTATGAAGGCAGTCTCGAAGGCCATCTTGCATGGTGTTGCTTCCTTAGATGGCTCTCGAAGGTGACAGAGGAAGGAAGGTAGTACGTTGGCCACTAACCATCACCAGCAGGCAAAGGCTCTTACCTTTGCTATGCTAGCTAACCTACAGTAAATCATTTCTACATATAGCGATAAAAAGATTAACAGTAAATCGCCATACAAGCTGGCATGCTTCGCTCGACAAGTTTGCCGTAGTGTCAACGATTAGTCAAGTCAAGTCAGTCACAACTCTAAGTAACCGCGGGTGTTTCGGCGAGTATGTAGGAGCGACAGTTGAGCCCGAGGTGAGCCTGTGCGAGTAACCTCAAGTCTGGTGACATCTCTTGCATTTCCATGATGCTCGCACATTACCGGCAATGTAAAGCTGTCCTATGGCCGGATCCAGATGGACACCGACGTGGTTGGCGTCTGGTTAGAGAATGACGATCGGGTTCGACCAAGCCGATCTAGAAGAATTGCACGTTCATGAAGGTTGTCATGAAAGATCAGAGAAATGGGAACGTAGTTGGATTGATGCTAGGCTTAGTCAGACGCCTTACCCCTGCGGATCGCAGTGGCTCGACACCTGAGGCGGCAATGAAACACTCCTGACTTCAGCGTTACGCGACTGCTCAATAAGAACAACATGGCCCCGAACAATTCCTCGCATCTAATATTAATCTTATACTTTTCAATTTGGTCACTAGGTGACTAGTTTGCTGCGGCAATTTCTCGAGACTCTCATTCCGAGCCGCTCGAAGCTTTAGATACGCGCCAGCTTGCGCCCCGCTCCTTCCATGCTTCAACATCCCTCTTCCAGCTGTATCGAAGTGCCCAAAATGTCTTCTGCAATGAAGGAAGTCACCGTACAGCTTCCAAAGAAACACGAGCGCCCTGATGAACCATGGCACCACTATCTGTCTGTCGACCTGATATGGTACGTCCTCGGATACACGGTCTTCCATCCATTCGTGTCCTGGGTCGTCGTCCTGTGTCTACGCGCGCAATACACACCCTGGGGAAACCTGGAGATGCGCATCGCGATAGCTTGGTCTATTGCTATGAGCGCAGTCGGTATTTTCGGAATAATCAGCGATCGAATCGCGTATGGACCAATGAGAGAAGTAGATCTGGCTGAAGAAGTCATCGTCATCACAGGCGGTGTTGAGGGCCTTGGCGGCCTGCTGGCAGAGACCTACGGGATGCGAAATGCAAACATTGCGGTATTAGACACCAAGAAGGTGGATCAAGACGAGGCCGAGGAGAAGGGTGTGCTCTACTACGAGTGCGACGTGAGTGATGCGAAGCAAGTCAAAGCTGCCGTAGCCGAGATTGTCGAAGACGTGAGTTTCCCAGATGCAACCACAAAGCAGATATTAATTCATGCAGCTTGGTCCTCCAACGATACTCATCAATAATGCCGGCATCGTTCACAAGAAGTCGATTCTCGACACCACAGCGGAGGAGGTTGAGCAGTACGTTTCTCCCCACATCAATACTATGCTCTGCTGACCACATCCATAGGACCTTCCGCGTCAACACACTATCCCACTTCAACACTATCCGCGCATTCCTGCCTCATATGCTCAGCGAACGCCGTGGCACGATTGTGACCGTTTCATCTGTCCTTGGCCACCTAGGCGCCGCGAATCTCTCAGCTTACACTGCTTCGAAAGCCGCTCTCCTGGCTCTACACCATTCGCTCCGTGCCGAACTTGCACAGATACCAGAGGCTGACGAGATCAAGACCATACTCGTCACCCCTGGCCAAATGAGCACCAAGATGTTTGCAGACGTCAAGTCTCCTAGTACCTTCTTTGCGCCAACCGCAACCCCCGCAGAGCTTGGAAAGACCATCATCAGATTAATCGAGAGGGGTGAAAGTGGCGAGATTGCAATCCCGCTATATTCGCATTATATCAGTTTCTACCACATGTTGCCTGTTGGTATAAGGCATATTGTTAGACGATGGAGTGGTCTTGATAGGGCAGTTGGCAGCGTAAAGACTGGCCAGAGTCAGGCGAACGAGAAGAAGTAGGCGGGAAGGCCTAAATGATACCCGGCGACCTCCCAGGATGAGGTGTCCGCTGATTGGGGAGTGGATCCAATGCCTAGAATTGTACAACACTTGGTGCATGTAAATGCAACCCATAGCCTTTATCAATTGAATCGATCTTCACATTTGATCGGTTGAACATGTTGCTTGCCCGTATGAGCCACACCGTAGCTTCATAGACCAGTGAGCATCTCAGTGTTCAATGTTACTCTAGGACATCGCCTTAGTCTGACAGAGCTTTACTGGGTCTCCGCTTGAATTGGACGGCGTGACTTTTATTCTGCGTGGCATCGAATCGAGGATCGCTGGAGGACCTACTAAAGCTTGGAGCCTAAGCAGCTTTCGTTGACACACAGGCTGCACAAAATCCTGATTAGTTTACTTGCTACCTAGGTAAGCAACGTGCAAATGCCGTGCTCACAACATCGGGGCATAAGCCTCGATTGTTGCCCTTGTGTAACAGCACAAGTACTATCTCTTACATCTAAGTCATTACACAACAGATTTTGAAACATTAGTAACGCCTCCTCCCTGCTTCTTGCAGTCAATGAGATTCAGCTTGGGGCAGAGAGGGCGCTTTTTCCCTTTCCACTTCACATTTTCCTCTATGCTCCTCATTAGTATTATAATTGTGAAGACGTTGTTTTTTGTTTTTTTTAAAAACAAAGTATCTACCGACTGTTATTCTCATGATGGTACGAGCCGAGTTTAAGCTGAACGTTTATCGATGTCTGCTTGCTGACTTTTAGTTATACCACAGGCATTCCCGCAATGAAGTCAAGACACTATGACGGCCCTGAGCTTCTCTCTTGTGGAAGGGGTACAAATAACTGCTGTCATGCAAGTGAACTGTGTGGTAGTAACCTTCTGTGCAGAAACAAAAATACTGGCCATCTGGCAAGACAATACTGTACAGATAAAACATGGGTAAACTGTTCAACTGTCTCTCCTGGTGCATTGAAATTCCTGCGCACTGATTTCTAGTTCATCTGCTTACTATAATAGAGAGTGAAGCTGCCGGCTTAGAGCTTGTAAGCTGTAGCGGTGGTTACTTGTGCTGAACCGGCTCAAAATGCTGCAATCAGGATAACGACTTGCACTATATTGAACCGGCCACCGGAAAGGTTTACCGGAAGTCTGGTATGCCTTCACCTCTACCTCAGAATACCGTAGAGTGGTAGACAGTTGATAGTGCTGCCATACTCGCAACTTCGGCACCACTACCCCTATCTCGCAACACCTATTCACAGTCTTCAGCGGTTGTGGCTTCCAAATCTACGACTACCTTACCTCCAATTTTTAACTCACCCTCCGCGCTGCCTTCTTCGACGTCTGTGTCGATGAGCCCTTCATAGGATTCTTCCATTTCGTCGAATAAACTTCAGCCAGCTGGAATAGCGGTTGGTATCGGAATCACTGCTGGGGCCGTGGGCCTCGGCGTACTCGTCTGGCTCTGCATCTGAAAATTGAAAAGATTGAAAGAGACGCTAACAGAAGTTACTACACCGCACGGTAGTCCTGGTAGCATCAATGCTTTCATGAAGAAGATTTGGACTAGAAGTGAACTGGATCGCTCTGAGAAGCACGAATTAGCTGTGATGGCTGGAGAATTATCTGGAGAACCGCTTGGTGAGTTGGCGCATAGCCCATGGCTCATCGAGGTTCGATAAATCAAAGACTTGGAAACAGCCTGCTTCGTAATTATCTGCTATGAATGACTGTGAAGGGAAATGCTTTCCGTGCCCCTGGTGTGGGATTGCGTTTGCGCGGAATAAATCGATAAGCACATTGAAAACTATAATACAACCTGAAAAGATGCCGAGTAAGGGTGCATTCATCGTGGGTATCATCTATGTAGGAAATCGTGTCGTCCATCGATCGCATGCATGAGCCGTTTTCAGCTGACCATTACGTCTCGAAGCGGTTATTTTGTACAAAATCCGCAAGCTTACTCGCTTGCCCGCTTGATCGTGGTCCCTATGCTTTTGTAGTGCCCGCCAAACCATTTGTAACCTAGAAGACCATCTCGTGCGGCCTCTCGTTGCTCCTAAGACTGAAACTGGCACCTAGGTATGATTCTAGATCAGGAATCTTCTTGATATTGGCCATGAGCACTTTGTCCACCTTTTTTTGGTCCTCTATCCTCTGTGGATCTGTATCTTTCTTTTGTGGTGTGGTCTCCCCCTCCTTGAAGAAGTCGTCTTCGCCCTTGCCCTCGGTCTTTTCGCGCGCCCAGTACTCATCTTTACTCACGCGATCCACAACCTCACCATCGACCCCTGAAATATCGACTACAGTTGAGGTAGCGATGACGTAGCGGTGGTTGACGCGACGCAGTGGGACACCGTTGGATTTAAATGGACCAGTGATGAGGAGAACGCCTTGTGACAACTGGCGTAGAAGAACAACGCGCTTGCCTCGGAATCGGCCAGAGAGAAGAATTAAAACGGTGCCTGGAGCAAGCGAGTCGCGGTATTTGGTGGGGTGGGCGGTCTTGCGGGCCTATATTCGTATAAGCAACTTTCCATGCTATTAAATGTCATGTTTTGAGCTTTGAAACGGGCACAAAACCTCAAGCATTTTTATTTCTAGATTCGAAACACACACCTTCTTCAATTGCTGCTCTTCCTCAGCAGCATAGTATTTTGAAGCTTTCTGGTCGGACATGGTGTCAAATGTGAAGTTAGGTAATCTGAGATGCTGATCAGAATACCGTTGTACCTGGCGCCCTTTTTTCAATCCACATACCTTGAAAGATCCTTTGACTATCTCTGATGTTGTTGATATCGCTGTCGCGAAATCAAAGCGTTGCATGTGCGGAGCTCGCTAATCATGCAGCCCTACCAACTAGTCCTTAATACGGTTTAGTGCTTTCATTCATGGAGCTTCGTCCAACACCACGCGGTTTGTCCAAGCTTATGTCTGGCTGTACTATTTCGGACACACTGTTTGCTAGCAGGATATTGCTCTACACTCCTTGTATTACGTAGTGGCGAAGAGAGATCAGATGAGCTGGGTCACACAAAGCTGTTGCCCCTTGACGTACTCAGGGACTCTGCATGGGTAGGGGCGACTTTGGATTTGTAAAGCCGCAAATGCCATTGCATTGAGCTAGATATATACTTGTGGCTAGTCGCAAGTACGATGGATTGTTAGTAAGCGTGAATGCCTGCCACGCTGTTCAAGCACTCTCGGGTGATTCCACGCGGCCTTTCTTCTGCACATTTCCGCCATCGACCTAAATATCCATTCTGCCACATATTTCTTCATCAAAAGCCATTTTATTGAGAATCGTTTGGTATAGCCATGCCACGCCTATTCGGTCGAGGAAAAGCTCGTCCCGCGCCTGAGGATCCTAAAGACGCTTTCTTAAAAAAGCTACTCCAAGATGTGGAGAGCCAACTAACTCTTGACCGACTCAAGTCAAACTATCAGTTGATTGATGCAATCACTGATGCTGCTGCCAGAGGCAAAGTGGACGACAAGGAATATGTTGTCTGTTTACACTAATGCCTTGTGTTCACCCACCGGTAACTGACAAGAGAACAGTATGAGAAACTCATACAACTACTTGCATCACTTCCCAGCGATTCTACAATACGCGATAAAGTGACAATGTTGCTGCTTAAAAACCTTTGGGAGAACCTTGAACACCCAACAACATCAGGGTTAGGTGATTTGTGTAAGAACTCCATTATTGGCGTTTAATTATAGTTAACACGGATTATAGACAAGTACAGAACCGTTGATAGAAGCAACAACAATATCCATCTACCGAATCTAGGCAAGGCAGGCTCCTACTATACACGAAGTGTCGCGCCAAAACATATCCCGACAAGCCGGCCTGACGCAGGCGCCCTCTTCGACTCGTTATTAGCACGCAAAGGAGAACCAAATATGCATCCTACCAAAATCTCCAGTATGTTGTTCGCGCTTGCCAATATCATAATACATGATGTTTTCCGCACAAGCGATGACAACAAGGATATCGTCAATACGTCATCCTACCTAGACCTATCGCCATTATATGGTTCTACTCAGGATGGCCAAGATGCCGTGAGGACCTTCATAGACGGGAAGCTAAAACCGGACGCTTTTTCCGAACTGCGATTCATTAACCAGCCTCCAGAGGTAGGTAACTTCACTTACAATATCTGTGCCTTATTGATCATTCGAAGGTTTCTGTGCTCCTGCTGTGTTTTAACCGGTTTCACAACTATACAGCTGAGCAGCTCGCTCTGGTCAACGAGGGCGACCGCTTCGGATTACCTTCCAACGCAAATGAGCTTGACGCGGAGAGATATAAAGTAGCCCTAGCGAAGCGAGACCAAGATATTTTCCAAACAGCACGCCTAATAACTTGTGGGCTCTATGTTCAAATTGTTCTGAATGACTACGTTCGCACAATTCTTAATTTGCAGAGGACTGAGACATCCTGGAACCTTGACCCGCGAGCAGACACCCTCAAGGCAAGCAAAGTTCCCAAGGCCACTGGCAATCAGGTCAGTGTAGAATTCAATCTAATATATAGATGGCATTCTGCGATCTCGAGCAGGAACGAACAATGGCTAAATGATCACTTTTCAAAAATCTTACCAGGAGCGGACATCCAGAATTTGACGATGAAGCAACTACGAGATGGAATGCGTGCATTTTCTGAATCTATTCCGGCAGACCCGGGAGAGCGAACTTTTGATAGTCTTCGTAGAGATTCACACGGTTCCTTCAACGATGCCGACCTGATCCGAATACTGACAGAGGCAACGGAAGATATAGCGGCCAGCTTTGGACCCCGACAGATACCAGTAGCACTGAAAGTAGTCGAAATAATGGGTATTGAACAGGCGAGATCATGGGGTGTCGCATCGTTGAACGAGATGAGGAGCTTCTTTGGCATGATACCACACAAGACATTCGCGGATATTCATTCTGATCCAGGTAACTTATGCACACGGTCTGTAGATGAGAAGCTAACGACCAAAGAAATTGCCGATTCTCTTGAAGCTCTATATGGGCATGTGGACAATGTAGAGCTATACCCTGGTGTTTTGATCGGTCCGTGTCCTGCTCCTCGTGGCTCACAAATTGGCGACGGTCGATCTAACATCGAACAGAAGAAGCAAAGAAACCTATGGTTCCTGGATCGGTATGTAATACTTTTTTACTTGGGCAATAATATATGCATTGGTTAATCTCGATGACATTAGGGTCTTTGTCCTGGTTTTACGACAAGCAAAGCGATTCTCTCTGACGCTGTGTCCCTGGTCAGAGGTGACCGTTTCTATACTGTAGACTTTACGCCACACCACTTGACAGCCGCAGGATTCAAAGAGGTCTCAAGTGATCTCTCTGTGGCTGGCGGTGGTATGTTATGGAAGCTGTTACAGCGAGCCTTTCGTGCGTGAACTCACACACTAAAATCTTTCCGTGATACTGATGATATTCAGCCTGCTAGTATCGCGGAAACTCAGTCTATGCATTATATTCGTTCACAGCCCCCCATGAAATGAGAGAAGTCCTGAAATCCTTTGGACGTGAAGCCGATTTCACGTACGACCCACCGCAGTATGTGTCGCCAATGAGAGTCATCACCGACTCCAACATTGTGCTCAAGGTTCTCCACGACTCAACGTCCTACTCAATGCCATGGAGCAAACTAGTACAGCAGATCGGAACTCAAGAGTGCGGCTCAAGTTCTGATAGCTTTGCGACAAGTGAGAGCAAAGAGATCACTACGGAAGTGATCTTTGGGAATACAAATTGGGCAATAGAGGTTGCGCAGTTCGTTGAAACAACTACGTCTAATTTGATTCGCAGTCAAACTCACAAGCTTCGGGATGCCTCTGAAGTGGATGTCACCAAAACGGTTGCCAGCCTCAGCTGGACACATATTGTTTCGCACTTACTCTGCATTCCGATGAAGAACCTGCCCAACACAAAGGCAAAATTCAATGACAGAGAGGTATACGACAAAATGACGACTTTGTATCGATACTTCTATCGCAACGAGGACTCAATGGCACTGTCGGAGCTTGAAAGCACAGCGCAGCAAGTGAAAAAAGAACTGATAAAAGAACTCGGGGATCAAAAGCTAGGCAGAATAGACTTTTTGCTGAATAATAGCGATGAGCTTCTGCAGCGTCTCAGCGAAGTTGGAAAGACAACTGAAGAAGTTTTTTTGATTAGTATACTGGTAGCTACGGAGATCATGGTATCAGGATCTTTCGCTGTACGTTTCTAAATTTGTGCCGGGCTTATCCGCTTGTGATACTGACCTTTCTAGCTCTCCCAAATCCTCAACGTCCTGCTCTCAGAACCACATTACTCAAAACACTGGCCGAACATTCAAGATCTTGTGGGTGATACATCACCTTTGGCCACTGGAGCTCTGCGAGCCTATACCCTTGAAGCCCTCCGCTTGAGTCCACCAGTAGTGACTCCGCTTCGCGTGTCAGATACAGACACAGATTCAGGCATGAACGACTGGCGATCTGCACAAGCCGTCAAGAAAGGCGACATGATACTCCTCGATATCTACGCTGCGTCACGCGATCCGATGAGATATCCGGATCCCGATGAAATCAATACCGATCGACCACAAGATCTGTATCTGCCCTTCACCGATACCGCTCATGGACAACTGGTGCGAGAAATCGTCGTGATAGGACTAACCTCCCAACTGCGAGCTTTTGGAAAATTAAAAGAGTTAAAGAAAGCTCCGGGCCCACAAGGGGAACTCAAAATGAAGAGCACGAACGGAGTGATGAGCTTTTTGAGCGAGGCGCAGGATGAATGGTTGCCTTTTCCGGATAGTAAGTGGATACGATTCCTGTTTTGGGGTTGCGCGTGCGAGACTAATAGATGATAGGCCTGAAGGTGCATTTTGACACTTGAGTACTACTTTACTAACCTTGTGAAGTGCATGGGATGATGATGGACAATGGCGCCTGCGCGTCAGCATATTCGTGCACACCTACTTTAGCCTACTATCCACACACCCTACATAGAACAAACTGGATTCCATTCTCTACTTTGCTCTTCACCCACCCCTCAAGACCGCAGGCGCCCACCCGCAAATCTTAACCCGCCTCCTCCCTGCAGATCAAACGTCCCTACCCATCTTACACCCTCCTTCACTTCCTCATCGCCCCCACCACCTCCCCAACCCACTCCCTCGGATCAAGCCCAGTGCTTGGCCCATCCCGAGAAACATGCCCAAACATCCGTGCGCCAAGCCCCATCCGCAATCTATTTTCCACACCGGAAGACAAAGTTGCCAGATTAGGCAAGCGGGAGGAACGCCACGTCACGTGGGCGCAGGGCAGGGGTATGCGGATGGAAATAAGGAGGGTCCGGTGGAAATTGGGGTGCAGAAGTGGAACGAGTAGTAGGCAAGAGAGCGAGTTTCAAAAATGTGTGAAATTGATTAGCGCACCGTGTGAAAAGTACGATGTTGGTTGTTGTGCAAAGGGGTTATTTCCAAAGGTTATCGTTGCCGTGTCCTCCTGTTTCCTAAACCCCACGGACTGGGAAAAAGACATGCTACAGAGATAAAAGTACACCGTGGAATACACATTGATCTTACGTTTCGCCCTCCAAAAGCGCAGTGCGCTGACCAAGCATCGCGATACATTACTAGGTATCAATCGTACAAGTACACGCTGCTTACGCGCCAACCATGATGATATCATCATCGTCCTCGCCCTCGGCGTCGATGTCCATTTCGCCTTCTGCATCCTCGTCATAGTCGCCATCGGCGTCGACGTTGGCGTCGGCGTCAGCGTCGGCATCGGCTTCAGCATCAGCATCAGCATCAGCTTCGTCCTGCTCCTCTTCAATCGCCTTCCCCTTACCCTTGGCTTCTTTGCCATGGTGCGGACTGCTGAGCGAGCTACCTGAGCTCCGCGTGCTGCGGCGGCCATTCATGTTGACAGATTTGACGGCGCCTCCTTCGTCGACGTCATCGCCGTTTGTTACACTTTCGCCCAAACGGCTGCGTGTGCGGCGGACAGAGGTGGTGCCGGGGGTGAGGGCGCCGTTGGTGGGGGAGCCTTTGGCGATGCGGTTGGCAGAGAGTTGCATCCCGGAGACAGGCGCGGTGTGGATGGAGAGGGGAGTATTACGGGCGCGGTTGGGGGTGCCGGTGCGGCGGCGCGTGCCGAATGGCCGGCCTGGACGTCGTCGTGGTGCTGGTTGACCGGGGATTGGAGGGAAGATTTCGTACCGGGTTGGAGGTATTGAGGGTTCGCTGGTTGCCATTTGGGACCCAGCAAGGGCTACTGTTGAGCCGTTGGCAAGAGGAGTGCCTGGGGCTGGGGAACCACTGTTGATAGAGTCTTCGGTGGGGAGGCCGGGGGTTGTTGGGTCTCCTTCATCGCCGGTCGCGGCATCGTGGTCTTTTGTTGTACCATTTATTTTTGTGCCCATGTCCAACTGGATTCCCTCTTCAGGAGCTGGCTTTTCGTCTCCGTCCACCTCATCACGTTGTTGTACAGTTTGTAGGGCAGGTCCATCCTCATACTGACCAAGTCGACCCATGACATAGGGTGTCCAAACTAAGCACTCCGGGTTGATCTTTGGGCTATTTGTGGAGTTACACTTCTCAATATATTGCTTGAAGTAGCTAATATCGAGACGGAAGGCGTACTTTTTTGTTATGGGGTCGCGTACAAGTGCTCGCAAGCCTTCCAGAGCGGATACGATATCGTCTGGGGTCATTCCAGTACGTTCAGATATAGCAGATATACTGGTCGATCCCTTTTGTTGTAGCAGCTCCTCGCACAAGACTAGCCGCCAGTATTTCCGGTAACTGACTAGACCCATATCACTGAGTGGCTTTTCAGGACTTCCTGTTTTCCTCTCAACTCGGGTAAGAAGATAGGAGAACTCGATCAAGTACTGTCCGTAGCCCTTGCGCATATGAATTGGCAGCACAAGAATACATGAAACGTTGTTCAATGAGCTAGGTCGCTTCTCTTTCGAAAAATAGCCAACAAAGTGGCAGCCGAAGTTGTCATTTTCAGTCATGACGTAAAAGAGGAATGGTTCTACGTCGTAGTAGAGAGTTTTTGAGCCAAGAAAAAGCTTAGCTAGCAGACAGAGATTCTGGCAATAGACTGGATTTTTCCTGCCATCAACTTCAAAAAAAGAGTATTTACCATCACGATAGATCTCGTCACCTGGCGGGTGCTTGGCCGGGCATTTGAGCTGCGTACTGTTAGCTTAGATTTAGGAAGTACATAACTGGTACGCATACCTTGTGGCGCCATGCAACATAATCCGAGTTCATGTATTTTAAACAGAACTCGCAAATGTAAAGTACCCGATTCTTGCTATACTCTTCCGGGTATGGTGCTGCGTGCCAGGTATCAATTTCCCATCCACCGAAGTTGACACATTTGATTTTGCTCGCGGTGGCTGTTTGTTTTGACGGCCTACTAACTTCTAGGTGAGCATAGAGCCTATTCTGCTTCTCTTTCCAATCCTCCTCTGCTTTGAGTCGAGCATCTTCGAATCGTTTCCGGTCCGCTTGTGTTGGATATGTTTTGGATGTATCGGCGTCCGCTTCGGATAGTACACCACCATAGGGCTTGCTCTTGGTATCGTCTTCCTTTTCCGAGAATCCATGGAATGGAGCGGCATATTGGACCTGTATGGGGGGATAGTGGGTAAGTTCTGGTGATTGTCTAGCTGCCTCTGCAGCGCGTCGATTTCGTTCGCGACGTTCTCTGTCTCTCTCACGCCGCCGTTCTTTGTGTTCCTCGGCTGTGGTTAGGGCCTTCTTCTTTGGCTTTGCTGCCACAATCTGTTGAACTTTCTCGTTATTGAGGTGGAAAGCAATTATCAAGCTCAAGCTCTGAGACTCTTCGATCCAAGCAAGTGGCCGTTTGTCGCTGGGCTTCTTAGGTTTGGAACGGCGCGGACGTGCTGACCGCAAGCGAGAGCCATCTTCATCAGATGCCGTGTGATGTGCATCATCCTCGGTCTCATGCCCGTTGGTCACGGCACTTCGCGCACTTCTTGCACTTCTTGGTCGTGGAGCTGGTGAGGATGCAATTGCTGATTGATCATTGGCTGGGGATTTGGACGCTTCGGACGGTCTTCGCTTCTTATTTCTGATGGTGCGCACAGGTTGGGGCGCGCCTTCCTCATGTGATGCCTTCCGTTTCCGGAGTGATCGTGAGCCATCTGGAGCATCGTCTTCAAGAATAAGATCTTTAAAGATTGAATAACCGCCTGGGTCAACACCGCGATGCGATGGAAGCAAGTCCCGAGCAACCTTTTTTGGAATGGAAGATAATCTGCGGCGGGTGAGTGATTCGGATGCTTCGTCCTCGTCATGGCTCTCCTGGTGCAGGTTGTTTGATATACAAGCGGTACATCGCCAGTGTGTTGCCGCTAAGGCTGGTCAGTAAAGGCAGTTTTAGAGATGGGCGGGAAGGGTGACATACCGTCATCGGGGCTTAGCGTATTAGCGTCGCGGGCGCATTGCCGATGTGCTGCAGATACAAAGGTCATGTCAGCTCCATGAACCTGGTCAATCAACGATGCTGCGGGACTGCATACCATTATCACCACACACGCTGCATGCGAGGTATTCTTCAAACTCTGGACTGGGATCATTGTCCTCGTCCTGGTTGCAGTAACTGGACCAGGGTGAGCAATTGGACAAGGGTATTTCAGTTTGCTTCACCGTGACACTTACATGCATACATTGGGGTCCGACTTGGCAACCTCGACCTCTTCGCCGTCCTCGCTTTCGGCATGCCACTGGGCCTCCTCTTCTGACTCCGCGCTCGACTCGTCCTCGCTGTCGCTGGTCTTGGCGTCCGAGGAATTGGCAACGGCCTCGTCCTCGTTGTCGTAGTCATCCTCCTCGTCTGATGGTGCGGCTCTGCGCAGGGCAATCTTGACGGCGCCGACTGGCTCGGCCTCGTCGTCGTCGTCCTCGCCCTCGGCATCGATGTCGGAGCCCTGGGGGTCTGTGTTGGGGTGGTATGTGTGGGTGTCGTGTGAGTGAGTGGCGGCATGCTGCAGGTACTCGTCGTCCATTTCGTAGTCACCATCGGCGTCGATGTCGTCCGGTTCGGCGTTGCTCGCGCCCTGGCCCATGAGGCGGGCGGGCTCCGCCATGGAGAAGCAGGAGACAACAGCCGCCAGCCTGGATGCAAGATATGCCAGGGTCGCAGTGTCGGAGTGCAGTGCGTGGGCTCCTCTACCGCGTGGGTCGCGCAGGCGATGGGCACCGGCCGGGTGGTGTGCGCATGTAGCCTCTGGGGGTGAGCGTCGCGGGACGGTCTAGCGCGCTTTGGTGAGGAGAGAAGAGGCGAGGAGAGGCGGCGAGGTGCTGCGCTGGGTGCTGGGGAAGAGGGTGCACCGTGTCAGTAGCGGCAGAGAGCGAAGCCTGACTGCTGCTGCTGGGCGTCCGCCGTCTGTCGCGTTGGTGCTGGCTGGGTTGTGGGGCGTCGGTCGTGTGGTGCGTCTGCGCTGCACGGCTTCTGGCAATTATTGCAGCAAACAGGGCGGCAGAGGGGGCGCGTGGGCGGGCTCGTAGGAATGCGTGATGATGAGCGACACGGCGAATAATTGTCGCTGGGCGGCAGAGAGGCAATGGGGGCAGCCCTGGCCTGGCCGCTGGGAAATGGGCAGCCCTCTGCTTTGATGTTCACACGCCGCGCATGGGCCATTCTTCTCCTGCGCTGCGCTGCACTCCCCAGGGCCAACCTCACGATAAGCACCCTACAGCATCCCCAGCACCATCACACCCACGCCACTATCCGCAACCATGGGCGTCCCATTTGAGGCCCTGCTGCCGTATGCTATCATCACCGGCGTGCGTTACCCGTGCCATTGGCCCCCCTGCTCGCTGCTCTAACCACCCTGCCAGATGTTCGCATTCAGTGCCGTGTCCGTAGGAAAGCTCAAGGAGATCCAGAACGGAGGCAAGAGGGCGAGGCGTGGCATTGACCAGTGGGACAGGGTTAGTTGTTGTTCTTTCTGCGCCTTGCGACGGCCTGCTAACAATCCTACAGCAAAGTACGGCCACTTCGCCATGACCTCATCTCACATACTAAATGCACCGCAGTGATGGAGCGCGACCGACGACTGACCGGCTTCATGCGAGGACAAACAGACAAGCCCATTGCGCCGCCAGGCTTTGAGCTGAACAACCCATGGAGGGTATGGCCTGCGATTCCATGTTGCCCAGGCCAGCTGCTGACGGCTCATAGTGCGAGCAGCGATTCTTTTAAGCGTTCCAAACAACGGCAGCCAGTGCCGACATGTCAAATACCAAATAAACAAGATTCAAGCCATGCAACAACATTTTCTTTTCTCACCATCAGCTAACACTACCTACTTGAGCTGTGAGGCAAGCCCGCGAATGCCGTCTTGCTCCGCCTCACTAAATCTAATGCCCAAGTGTTCTTCAAGTACTTCCAGCCTCTCTGCTTCTGTCTTCAGTTCAATTTCTTTTACTTTCTCCCCATGGATCCGCCATTTGATGGTGTTGCCGAACAAGATCAGCTCTCCTGCATATTTTCCTTCGTCATCTAAAAGCTTCTTGGTAACGATGATTGTCCTCGTGAAGAAGGTCTTGTGGCTTGTTGATGTGTGAACATTTAAGACTTGGAAGTCGATGGGCAGGAACTCCAGCTCAGAAAAGCAATACTTGGTCTCCCACTCAGCAGTGTCGTTTCGCCTGTATTCGTACACCCACAGCCGCTGGTTAGGATCGGTGTTTCCCTCAATGTTGCGCCATCGGAGGCGCACTGAGGCCGGAGCGACGTTCGGTTGAACGGCACCCGATCGGTCCAGTGGCATGGGAAAGACGGGCGAGTCTCCCCCAAAGCCTACATCGACCTGATACTTGGTGTCTCCGATGGTGACGAGGTTGATCATATGCCCCCAACCAGTCCAGTCGCTTCCCTCAAAAACGCGACCGCCGCTACTATAGAGGCTGAATCCCAGTGTGTGTAGGAGCGTGCCGAAGATGTAATTGTTCTCCATGCAATACCCTCCACGGCCATTGTTGTCCTGGATGATCTTCTTGAACAGTGCCTCGGGGTGGATTGATATCTGGTGATGAGTAGAGTAGTGCAGTGTCAAATTCTCAAAGGGTATGTTCGCCAAATGCTGCTTCTGTAGTAGAGCAAGATAATCCAAAGCTGCTTTGTCATCTAAACTGGCGACGTCGAGGCGTCGCTGGCGCTGCGACAGCTTGAGACGGTCCAGGTATTTGGAGACTTGGTCGGGGGTGTAGGTGGGTCTGGTTCGCTGGGGGGCCATGTTGGTGATGCAGGTGCCTCCAGAAGGAAGGGACTCGTGCTCTATCTAATCGCAACCTGATAGACAGAATTATTAGCTATTAGCTGCCAGCGGGAAGGGTCCGCGCAATTGCTAAGCGTTAGCCGCGAGGATCCCGAATATCCCGATTCCGAACTGGAACTAACAACCCCCTTTGAGACCCCTGGCCAACTTGACGTTCTAGCAACCACAGCCGCGAGGGAACACCGTCCACTGCCCAGCGCCTCCCGGCTTCGCCTTGCGCCCTGACCTGCACGCCACGCCACGCCCTTCTCCTGAACCTGAACGCCCGACCTCTGCCCATCCCCACGCCATGCCGCTGTCACCGTGAATTCCCACTTTGCTCGCTCGGCTGCGAGTCTCCTCCTGATATACGCCCCCATTGCGCTTTCCCTCCCAACTCCTGCATCTGCACCTGCGCCTGCAAGGACCCGCGACACAGGAGGCCCGGCCCTGGCTTGGCGACGCACACTGCAAAACAACATGAACCTAAACAGCAATGCCTTGAAACGGCAGCAAACATGGGCGGGCGACGCCCTCAGCCCAAGGCCGCTGTACGACTTCCCCTCGCCGACCTCAAACTACCCGTCTGGTCTGGGCCCGCCCTCTCCCAGCTTCTACCCCATGGCCTACCAGATCTCCCCCCGCTTTGGCGCGAGCGCATTCATTCCCCCGCCAGAGGTCTTCGTAGACGGCCGGAGGGAGGACATGGGACGAGCAAACGGAAGCTATGCTCCGCGAGAGCTGAGAAAGAGGAGCTCCGAGGTCCTCAACACCGATCCCGTGGCCATGCATCTGCTCGTCGAGACGGCCATTGGCGACAGCCAGCACTTCGACATGCTGGCCGTCGAGGAAGTAGAGGCGTTGAAGCAGGAGCAGAAGACGCTTGACGCGCGGCTAGCGACGGTGCGAAAGAAGCTGGAGTCCGAGACCAAGATCCGCGATGCAACTCGCTCCCTCAGCCGGTTAGCCTCCAAGAAGACGAACGGACACACCCGGGGACTAGGTAGCAAAAGCAGCAACGCAGTGCAGGCCTACGATGCCAAGGCGAACGAGGGACTCGAGGCAAGCAACAAGAAGGTCGAAGAGCTCATCAGGGAGCTGTTGGAGACCGAGTCGCGCATGCGCATGATTGACATGCAGCTGCTGATGCACACTGCTGCCGTGCTGCAACTGACGCACAAAGGCCCCAAGAGCAGGATCGACAACTCAGGTCTCCCGGAAGATGGACCCCGAAGGCCAGACAGCCCCGCCAGTTTAGAAACATATGAGGTTAGCCGAGGAACCGGCGGTCGAAACGACGATCATTTCGACGATAGGAGCTTCTATCGATCACCAGAAAACCTCGACACCCTCATGAATGTGCTGCAGAGCGGAACCCTGTTCCACTCGGGTACCTCCGGGAGTGACAAGGAAGCCCTAACTTCTACGGCAAAGCGACTTGAGGAGATGAATGAGAAGCTAAGAGCACTCCTTGCTCAAACCAACCTGGATGCAGCGACAGATCATCCACCACCATCCGTTTCAAACGAAACGCCGGGCCCCTCATCCATTGATCGCCAGCTTGATTTACTCGACCAAAATCTTCGAACTGTCAGTACCGAGCACGTCAGCATGCGCAACAAGTCGAGGCACCCCCTGAGCCAAGTAGAAGGCCGTCTTGAAGGCATCAACAATCAGCTGTATGCTGTGCTCAGCAAGTCTGCTCCAGATGGACCCGAAAAGATTGCGCCTCCGCCTCCTGTTACTGGAGGTGATCCGACCGAGCAGCTTAACTACATGGAATACTCCTTTTACAATCTAGAACAGATCCAATACTCTATGAACGACCAAATTGAAGATTTACGTTTCAAAGCCCAAAACAATGAGGGGGCAGAAGGGGCGGAGAAGTATGAGACCACCCTCATGGGTCTTTGGCAAATCATTCAAGCTGGCGAAGAAGAAGCTCGGGAACGGAAACGCGAGCGTCGCCGTCTGCTTGCGGAGGACCCCGATGCCGACGAACAGCTATCGCCTGATGAAGACTACAATGCCAACGAGAGCTTCTCGCTACCCGCATTTTCAGCCAAGGTTCAATTGCTATTCAGACGAGCTACTAGCTTGAAAGACAAACAGTCCGTACTCATGCGCCAGATTAAGCAACAGCGCGAGCTGAACAGCAAGTCTGATGCTCAAAAGGAGGCCGAATTCCACAGACTCAACGACCAGATGCTTAGTGCAAGATCTGAGAAGAACTCTATGGAAGATGAGCTGGAACGTGCAATTAACCAACTCAAACAGTTTGACGAGCAAAAGATACAGGGAGACTCATCGGCACTTCAAGAACGTAACGCGGGGCTCGAGGCTCAGTTGATCAACGTGCAAGAACGCGCTGCGGCATTTGAAACTGATCTCAAGAGTGCAAAAGAGCGAGCGATAGCCTACGAAAGCCAACTCAAGGATGTGCAAGAACGTGCTGTTGCATACCAAACTCAACTACAGAAAGCTGAGGAGCGCAGTAATGCCCTCGAAAAAGAGTTGGAGGACAAGGAAGAAACCCATACCGCATCCAATGTACAAGCACGGGATGCTCAAGAGCGTGGCGCAAATTACGAAGCCCAGATACGCGATGCTCAAGAACGAGCAATTGCTCTCGAGACACAGCTTAGAGAGGTTCAAGATGAAGCTCGTATTGAAGCTGCAACCATCAAGGCTGAGCTTTCCGAGTCTGCCAAGAAGATTGACGATGTTGTGAGTGCTCTGAAACAGGCAACAGTTGAGAAAGAAACGGCAGAGGCACGCTCACTAGAAGCAACAAACGCTCTCAACGAGAAGGAAGACGAGTTCCGCAATCTTGAAGGCGAGATCGTACGACTCACTACTGAACTCACATTTGCCAAAGCAGAGCTCGATGGAGCTTATGGTACCCGTGCCCAACGGGCGGCGGACTCTGCTGCAAATCCCGCCATTAAGAGGGAGCTGGACGAATTCAGTGAGAAGAACCAAGCACTCGTCGACGAAATCACAGCGCTTCGCAAACTGCAAGATGCAGCGTCTCAATCTGAAGTTGAGGCTCGACAGTCCGAGCGGAATCTTAAAGCCGAGCTTTCGGGTATGGCTGCCGAGTATGAGGCATTGACCCGGGACGCCATTCAAAATGAAAAGGACCGTGACATTCTCGAATCACAGATTGATAAGCTGCGTAGTGATAAAGAAGAGTTGGAGCGTGAGCTTAGCGATGAGAAAGTGAAATGGCTAGGTGTTAGAAGCCCCGGTATGCCTAATGGAGCATCCGAACAGCTTGATATGGGTGGTACGAGTATCAGGATGCTTAGGGAAGACTTCAGGAAGATGATGAGAGATAGAACGTCCGAGGGGCTAAAGGCTTTGAGGGTGAGTTCTGCCACGTCGAGAAGAGTTGAGTGCAGTTGCTAACATTTCAATAGGCCGAACAAGAAGAACGTAGAAAACTCGAAGCATTGGTTCGTCAATTAAGAAAAGATGGGAACCCTCGATCAAACTTGTCAAAAACAACTGTGGCACAATAGCCTGCTAGCTTAACTGAATCCTGGCAGCTATCGCTGCAGCTGGAAGTCAGTCATACTATTTATAACTGCATATACCCAGCGCCATCATCGCATTATACAGGAGTTTTGAGACGATTTTAATAGAGCATCTACTCAAGATATTACGTCATTACAGCATTTACGAGTCAAAGATATATCAAAAAGACTTTTTTACTCTCGAACTACGCTGTGTCCATGCTGTAAATCAGTAATAGTGGCATGAGGGTGCACGAAAGTGTCAAGTCCGCGGTTCCTCGCAACTCGCTTCAAAGTACAACGGAAAGCACACTTCATCCATCCTAGCGTTCCAACCGGCGACGAAGCGATGAACAACTTAGGTATTGCCATCCGAGAAACCGGAATCACAGAAAACCTGGGCTGAGGATCAAGGCCCAAGCCCGTAAACCCCAAAGCGTATTGCACCCGCATCAGCGCTAGTCGCTAAGAGGAAGGAGATTAGATCGTCAGGAACATTTTTCCCCGCAAATGCGGAGACGAAGGTCCAACTTCCTGAACATTTCCCTGCAACAGCGTTATCCTAGACTAGAAGAAGAGAATTCGGACACAATTCAGCCGGAGTTCCGGCACTATGTCATGAAATCAGCACATTATTACACCCATTCAGTAACTCTGCCGAGGAGCATTGAGGCTCTTTCCAAGGTTTCCAAGAACGGGTGGCCGGTTGACGGGGCTGTTTAAAATCGGTACGTCGCCCCCATGTTTGTTATGCACCGCATTCTGAAGTGTAGCTGCTCTCAATATGCTGGGTCTGAAGGTCTTGCTCACGTCTGTACTTGCAGGTGCTGTTGTGTCGGCGGGGTATCTCCCAGATATTCCTAGTGGCGCTTCTTTTGCGTACAATGAGCGCAGACAAGCTGCCAATGGAACCTCGAAGTCGTTTAATGGCCCGTACAGTACGCGCGGAAGAGATATTGTCGATAGTCGGGGTCAGAAGGTAACCTGGGCGGGTGTCAATTGGCCCATGAGTGGTACGTCGTTACTATGTCTTTACCATAGCTAGACACATTACTTACTTTGCGAAAAGGAGAGACTATGATTCCTGAGGGGCTGGAATGGGCTTCCGCAAACGACATCCTTGACGATATTGCTAGTGTTGGCTGGAATTACATCCGCATGGGCTATGCCATTGAGATGATTGACCAAGTTTACGATCGGAATGGGAAAGATGTTCCTCTTGAAGTTGGCATGATCAGTGCCCTTGGATATATCAATGGCACCAAAGTCACGCAGGAAATCATCCAAAAGAACCCAGGCTGGACAACACAAACCACCCGTTTTGAGATCTGGAGCGATATTGCTCGCATCGCCGCAACGAAAGGCATCTTTATTCAACCTGACGTCCACGTCGGCAAGGCCCAATGGTGCTGCTCTCACATCGACGGCAATGCCTGGTTTGACGACCTAAACTTCAACGCCTCTCACTGGCGCCGCGGCCTCTCTTACGTTGCCAACTGGGCCAAGCCCCACCCCAACATCGTCAGCATGTCTCTTCGCAACGAGCTCCGCGAGTCCTGGAACGTCACCAACCTCTACTACAACTGGGACACACTTGTCGGCAATATGACTGCCGGCGCCGACGCCATCCACAGTGCGAACAAAGACATGCTCATCATCTGGTCCGGCATGCAATACGGCCAAGATCTCTCCGCCCTCACGGCGGGGAAAAACTACCTTACAGCCCCCTGCTATAAATGCACCGCCATCCGCGACGCTGCTCGCCGCGATCCCAAAACCTTCAACGTCGACGACCACGCCTGGGCCAACAAACTCATCTGGGAAGTCCACCTCTACTCCATGTCCGAAGACATCGACACAGGCACCTGCCCCATCATCAAAGCCAACCTCTTTCGCAACGGCTTCAACGCCCTCGGCATCAACGCTCCGCCCGCCTGCAACCTTACCTCCGACTGCCCCAAGGCTGTGCGCGAGACGCCCGTTATCCTCAGCGAGTTCGGTTGGGCGCAGGACGACACGCTATTTAACCATACGCTGACGAATTGTCTGCGCGAGTTTACTGTCGAGAATGATATTAGCTGGATGATGTGGTCGATTGCCGGGAGTTATCGTCTGAGGAGTGGAGTCCAGGGATTGGCGGATACGTGGGGGTTGACGACGGAGAAGTGGGATGGATGGCAGTTTGAGAAGGGCATTGAGCAGTTTTGGAAGCCTTGGACGAAGGGTATGAATGCTACGAGGATTGGGTAGGGTATTTAGGGGTGGTAGGTTATCTAGATAATTGATAATGTATTTTGTTTGACGAATTGTGTGTGGGTTGTGTGATGCCGAGTCGGATGATCCGAAGTTGGAGAATTAGACGATTGTTGAATATGAACATGTGATGAATTTGAGGGCTGAAATGTGTTTGGAGACTCCTTTCTCTTCTATCACCTTGCACTGATATAGGAAAGGTTTATATTCTCCACTTTCGTCACTGGACCCCCAAGCTCTCCTAATGAGCTTCCAGAAACAGAATCTTTCAGACACTGCAAGCACACGTAAAAGACTTCCAAAACTAGGTAACACATGGCCCAAGAGCTAGGCACGGTGTTGTTCGTCGGTATGTAGTTGACTACTAATTCTAATCAATTTTCTCAATCCAATCGGCAAAGTTCCGATTTCCGCATTTTCTTTCCAAGATATTATTGATATTGCACATTTTCAGATCAAGTGAGCCCCTCATAGGTCTCCCACACCCCACTTTACCCGGTGTTGGACACAAACAAATATGCCCCACATGCAACAAGCCGCATCCTCGGCATGGATTCGTTCCGAATTACGCCCCGGACTTCATCTAGAAACACTTGGCTTTAGCAGGGAGCTGGAAAGGGCACGTTGTGCTTTCGATGTTGATTGTCAACCGGGTGATGTCTGCTTGGACGGGGACCAGGGTTGGGGCGCTGCGCATGCGCGGAGAATTAACTTGCATCCATGTCCATGACGATTTCGAGGGGGTAAATAAGTTAGTATTTAGAGGATTGGAAGGGTGACTTCGTTTGCAGGGCTTCGCTTTTGGGTTCACTACTAACACATTTTGTTGGGTGCTGGCTAGACAATGGTGTCAAGTGCCCAAATATCATTTCGAAGGTTCATATTGGTGTTCTGATATAGGTATAGGCAATAATACAGACTTGGGGCAAGATCCTGAGGTCCCCATAAGTAAGCAACTACAATTTTACTTAAATTTGAGTTACACCGTCTGAAAGCTGATCAGACGTTGCCGCAGTCCACTGTGTGCACCGAGCACCTTTAATGCACATGTGTTCTCTCTGGTATTCTCCGTCCATGCTAGTAATAGCCTGACGGCTGAGAGCTGGTTGGTGAGTTGTTTCATCTTGATTTGCCCCAGAGTTAAGCGCCATCTAGTTTCACATAACGATGTTGATCTCGAACAAATTTGCTATTGAACAGGGAATATCCTTCTCCTCGAGCATACATGTGCCTTTTGTGAGGGTATCTCGAAATCTACTCCACATCTCATCTGCATCCCAAACCACCTCAACCTTGTCACCTCCCCCCTGTCAGACAGTACCAAACATTCATATCGATCGCCAGGGGATGCAAGCAAGGTTCTAGGCATCATCCCAGCCACCCACCTTTCGTCCCCGATTCTGCGCGACTCGACGTACTACGTTATGCAGCTGCCGTTGCTGCGTGAACTACCATAGAGTATATATACATTCGTCTCACACCAATCAGGTCACGGCATGCACTTAACCGCGACAGCTAGTTGCCTGGGTTGGCAGAGTCTATCAATCCCACGAGCGGCACATGGACGTCGGCACTTCTTTATGATAGCGATATGGTCATGGACTGATTAGTCTTGCGTATCAATATGTTGCAAGATGGTTATCGATTATTCGAAATGGAACAATTTGTTGGATTTTTGAACAACGCAACTAGCCAGTAATAACTGTGTTGACCTCAGGGGACCTAATAATTAGATCATATTCGTAATCTTCAATGTGTGGAGGGGAGGGTGCGTAGTGGTGACTGACATGTTGTTTGCGAAGACAGGGATGATACCGGTATGGGAGAAGATAATAAGGGATTTTAAAGAATGTGGGAAATAGTACTTTTATAGCACCAGGAGTAGCATTGCATGTAATCTCTACTTCTCAAAAGGGTTATACACTTTTTAAACGCACTATAGATCAAGGTTTCCAGAGTTAACCTGGATAACACCACGAAACTCAAGTAGTTAGCTTGGTCTGTGAGCGACGTTACTAAGGTGAAACTAATTATATCGCTCCTCTATATACTTAGCATGGATGGTAGTATACATAGGCTTTCAACGCTCCCTAGAATCATCAAGACAAATAACTAGGCATTACTATGTGATGAAGAAAGATGGCCCAGCCACCATGTTTTACGTGAAGATTATTTCATACTCAAGAACATGACACGGACCGTACAACAGTAGCTCTAAATTGTAAAAGCACCAGTGTTGCTGAATCCACCATGTCGAACAACTCCATAATGACTAAAGCATATATAGCACTGAGGATCATGAGCCAGTTAGAGACGCACTCTCCAAACATATGCCATTAATCTCTAGTCCCGACTATAGGCCAAGTTTGCGCAAGGCCAACAGTATGAGTGTTGCATTGCTGAAGGCAATCACCCTGGAATTCTCGCTGGGATACGGCACATCACAACGTGACCTAGGAGAAATACTCTTGGCTAGTGGTACAACATTCCAAACGGGGCAAAATACGGGACTCATCTCCACCGGTTAGCCCCGAGGTGTGACCTACCTACTCAGCTATGGTAAGTAGTTGGTGTATTGTGGGCTTGTGCTTAGTCTAATTTCTCATTCGACTCGAAGTTTCTTTGTTATCGAAGGCGACATCCATCGCCGATTCTCAACAAATTCCTATAACTTTACACCTTTGTCCACAGATGCCGTCTTATCGGGAGGAAGCATGTTGTATCACCACGTGGCGCCTCATTATCTCAAGCTGAAGAAGAGATCAAGATTAGCACTTCTCTTTCCTACGCAAAGCCAAGGTATCACCACGCTGCATGTCCCAACAGCTCCGCTGTACAGCATTAATGCCGCATATTCGTCTCCACGCGATATCCCACGTTCCCGTTCCTGCATATGTTATTGCCTCGTACCAGCATGGTGACACGGCTAGCCCCCTTTCTTCATGTAATGTGGATGAGCACAATACAACTCCTTCTCTTCATGATTCGGTAGCTCGGTACGACCATGTTGCATCGCTGCGGCATTCTTAAAGAGTCCATCAATGGTAAAATCAACACATGTCCATATGGGTATAGGCAGAACATCTTAGAAACAATGGATCAGCTTCAAAAGATATGACAGAATACCGCGGTGAAGGGAAACATGGGCTCAATTTCTACGATATCACGCCAAAAGATCTAAAGAGAAAGCAAAGTTCAGCACAGAATACCTAACCATCAAATCACTCCCAGCCACCCCACAACCACAGCATGAAGCCGCCGTCGTGCCCACAAGGAAAAAACCCAACAAACCCGTCCTCGTGCCTTGTCCACAAGCCCCCCATCAAGCAAACCTCACACGACATCAACATGCGCATCATGCACCCCCCTAAACAAAGCCAATGCACACGCCGTGTCCACTCTAACCCTGCACACTTTTCTAAATCCACATTCCCCCGCATTAGCCTGCATGTGCTCGCCTTTCCGTGCAACACGAAGACGACCAACAACGGAGGACCACGGACCCCATCAACACTTGACAGCGAAAGTCACGAGGTGTGAATGAGTGTGTGCATGAACTTGTGCGGGTGAGGCTGAACGCTAGTATCGCTGGAAGCAGTTAGCGTCACGGCTGTTGACGGAACCGATGCGATATGCGGGCGATAAGTATGCGGGGTGTGGCTGTCTAGCGCGCGCCCTAAGATGTCGACTTGTCTTGACGACGAGGAATGCCCCCCCCCAAGGAAAAAAAAAAAAAAAACGCCGTAGGAAAAAAGGGATTGCTATGAATCCATCTCCGAGTCGATTTGTCCCTTTTCGTCAAGACCAATCGGAATTCTAGGCTCTTTTCCTTGCGACTGCTCTTTTTCTCTCCATTGTGACCATGCTCGCGCCGAGTATCCTGGCCGTCGTTGTCGGAGTCGTGTGCTTGGGTCACCTTGTCTGCAGGTATTTTAGCAATCCCTTGCGCAAGATCCCGGCGGCGCATCCGCTGTCGCATTTCTCGTCGCTGTGGATTCATTCGGTGCGGTGGCGCTCCATCGAGAATGCGACGCTCAAAGTAGCACACGACCGTCTAGGGCCAATTATATGTCTGGGGCCTAATGAGATTAGTGTGAATTGTGTCAAGGGTGGAATCCGCGATATCTACGCTGGAGGCTTTGAAAAAGCTAGTAGTGGCAAAGGGAATTATAATTGGTATGGTTTTTTTGCAAACTTTGGCGGGTAAGTCGATCCACTATGTTAGGGCATGGTTGATGGAGTGGTGGTTAATGGTTCGGGTACTAGAGTCCACAATATGTTCTCCACTGGCGAAAATAAGCCTCACTCTATCCGCAAGCGTATGATAAGCAACATCTACAGCAAATCGGTGGTTATCGCGTCTCCTGCCTTGCTAGCTCAAGTGTCAACCATTCTGTACGACCGTTTCCTACCGTACCTGGACTCGGCATTTTCCACAGACGCAGGGGTACTGAACATTTACCCTCTTTTGAGCGCTTCGACAATGGACATTGTCAATGGATACATCTTCGGGTTGAAAGCGGGCTCAAACCTTATCGATAATCCAGAGGAGTTGGCATGGTTCCTAGATTTGTACAACTCCAGAAGATCTTTCAACTTCTGGCCTCAGGAGTTCCCAAATCTCACCAGCGTAATCGAAAAGTGGCTGGGCTATAGATTTGCGCCAAAATGGGTTGATGAAGCTAACAAAGAGATAGAGAAATGGACTCAACAAATGTGTGATGGCGCTGGGCGTGTTCTGGCCCATGGGGAGATGGAGCTGGCAGACACGCCAGTCGTGTATCAGCAACTGATGACGAGCTTGAAGAAAGAGATAAAGAAGGGGGAGGTTCAGGTGACGAACTTGAACTCGCTGCTGGCCAGCGAGGTTCTCGACCACTTGGCAGCTGGATTTGATACCTCAGGGATAACGCTCGTGTACATTGTTCATGAGCTTTCGCAAAATAAAGACATCCAGTCTCGTCTCCAGCGCGAACTTCAAACACTCTCACTGCCACTTGTTCCCTCGTTGTCTCCAGCACTGCCAGACCCAAAGACCCTCGACTCATTGCCCTTTCTCCACGCCGTAGTTTGGGAAACGCTCCGGCTCCACTCAGCCATTCCAGGCCCACAGCCGCGATTTACGCCCCCGCAAGGTTGTCGTCTCGGCCCTGAGGATGGTATGTATTTCGTGCCTGGTGGCGTGAGGGTTAGCGCGAGCGCCGGCTTGTTACATGCGAATGAGAATGTTTACGAGCGCGCGAGCGAGTGGAGGCCAGAACGTTGGCTAGAGATGGCCCAACTCGATGAGGAGAAGAGAAAGGATATGGAGAGTAGGTGGTTTTGGGCGTTTGGGAGGTGAGTCGGCACCAGTCAATCCTTGTGATGTGAAGACACTTACAAACCTAGTGGTGGTCGCATGTGTGTTGGCAGTCACCTAGCAGTCTATCGTAAGTATTCCAGCTGTCATTAGCACGACCATTTCATGGCTGGCTGACTTGTTTGTAGAGATGAAGTATATCGTTGCTGCGCTATATTCGAATTATAGCACATCAATCATCAATGACACGGGCATAGAGCAGAGCGATTGTTATACAGCGCCACCGAAGAGCGATAGACTGATAATCAAGCTAGAAAAGCTTCGGGGTAAGACAGAGTAGCTGAATATTCACTTGGCATATTTTGATACTCATCTTGATCATGACTAGGCTCTAATGTTTCACAATCATATCAGTGTAACTTGCTCAGGTGCGCGTGTGTCACCAGACTGCATCGGCTGTCTGTTCTTGCGAGAGAGGGCTGAGGGGCCGGTCCATGGCGGCATCGGAAAGATTGCTTCGGCTGTGCGACCCGCTGAAGCCGCCCGATCGTTGGTGAACCATGGTAGCGACGAGGCAGCAGCAAAAGTATAATAGTAATAGTGACTTCATTCAAGGACGCTGTTCGGAAGAGCCAGGTGTTCAAGGCAATCATATGCGATTGTGATTACGAGTCGTCTAGATCTAAGAGCAGTGGGGTGTACGCAAAGATCCTAGTAAGTGGGGATTACTTTCTCAAACCATTGTGGAGAACCAACACCTTTGTGCTTAGTGGTACCTTTCATGAATCATTGGCGCTGTATCAATGTGATGTACAACCCCCACTAACCTACGAATCTTGCGCAACATTGACAGCAATCCTACGGGAGATCTTGAGTCCCTGCGGCAGCAATGTGAGCTTCATTTTCTCCCAGTGTCCATTGTGGCTCTGCGCAACCAGTAACGGAGCGCGTACACGTGTTGAGTATATCTTGGCTCGCATGGCGCCCGCTTCAACTAGTCCAAGCTTGCGGGCCGGCCATCCTGTGCATGCTTGGTCGTTCTTCGAGTGTTTTTGCCTCGGAGTAGCGCTTGTCGTGGTCGATCAGGGGTTGGCGAAGGGTGAGATCCGTCGAGTAGTATCTGAACACCTCATTGAGGTCAGTAGAGTGGGGAGCGGTAAGCGGTGTCAGTGACACGAGGAAAGCTCCGGGTTTGATCCAGCTTGGATGCTTGATCCTTGTCGGGCAGCTCATCGCGTAGCTCAGTTGGAACGCCAGTCAATATTTGAGTACTATCGCGATAGCCGAGAAGGGTAGGGAAGCTTCAAAGCAAAGTTTGGTTGGCGAATTGCTATGATTCGTTTGCGATGCAGTCATGCCCTGGAAAGCGTTGCTCGCCTCTCACCTGTTCATCCGGGTACGTAAGCTTTCCACAGGCACATATACCTGTCGAAGCTGTCAAGCCGCATGGAAGCGGCAATTGATGTCATGCAAGGGCCGGGTAGCTCTGATGCTGAGCAGCGGTGAAACATGGCATGAGAGCGGCTACGCTGATCTCATTCTCAACGTGAAGGTAATGTAGACAACCGAACTATGAGAATCAGAGCATCAGATTATTCGCATTACCGCTTTGTGACTAAGGCGAGCCGTCACCACTGGCTCTTCGCCTAGCTTATGGATGACGTTATTGTAACAACCAAAGGATAGACCACGCACAGCAAGGTAGCCGAGTGGTGATGGCGAGACATAGCTTCAGGGCATTGAGAGCATGCTGAGTGTGTGTAACGGAACTCAGCAGCTCAATGCCGGGTTGATTGCCGGTAGCTATAGCTCGATAGTGAAAAAAGGTTACGTGTGTTGTATTTGGCGGGGAACATGCTGAGGATGTCGCCAGGGACTGTCAACACCAAACTCGCTATAGTATTTACCTTGACTGCAATTCATCAAAATCAAGGTAAGCAACTGCCTCGATAGCTCGCTATCGCTATTGTGAGGCTTGTAGATAGGGTGTCTGATTTATCGAGTGCTACCCTGATACTAAGCAGGTGTTGGTAATGGTAGAAGGGCCGTTAAATTCAAGCGAGGTCCGAGATGTACAGGAGTTTGTGGATAATGGACATCTACCGTGATATAGGCGCATTGTTCCATATATCATAAGTTGATGACGCGGGCTGAATCTGGGGGTAGAGATGGAGTCGATAGTCGCATTGCACCCCACATTCATGGCAAAGAGCAGGCAGAGCCGGACAATGCGCGGATTGATTACGACCGAGATTGACTATGAAGGCGATCCAATAGCCAAGGGTACATGGAGCGCAGCGACAGAGCAGACGTTGGTCTGACCAAAGCGGCAAGGCGCATCTTGACTGGATCTGGGGAGGATTCTTCCACGACTGAACGTGGTGAAGTCCCGAGCAGAGGAATCCAGGCTGGTGGAGCGGTTCAGGGCGGAAGAATGCATCTGAAGCGGGCAGCATCAGTGTGGGCAGCCGCTGGTTGGGGCCGCATGCTTGTCTGTGACGGCAATCTAGCATGTCTCAGGTCCATATCCGGCGGAGGATTCTGAGGAGGATATTGCGCAAGTAAAGCGGGTGCGTAGATTAAATTGATACAAGGTTGGTGTTGGGGTGGTGATGGCGCGGCGGCACAGGCCGAGGATGATGGCAGGTGGATGGATGCATACAGAGCAGATAGGTGAGCAGTCGGATAGATGTGGTCGTCTGGCCTGCCGAGGTTGCACTATCCAAGTGGCAGCCAGGTTGGGGTGCGGCATCATAGCGACTGACGGAACCCGGGGAGTGAAGTGCTGACCCGGCGACAGAGAGCAGCTAAGGCCGGGGCAGGGTATAGCAATGCGGTTAGAGGAATGCCACGGGCGCGCTCACTCGCTGTCGCGGTGGTGGCTAAAGAGGCATGGACTGGGGGTTGGTGGTGGTGTAACGTCGTAGAATTCTCGCATCAGGTGGACAGGCCAGCATCTGCCCCGGGCACCTTACCATAGCGGCCACCATCCCTGAAGAAATCCTCCCAGCCACCGCAAGATTCGACGGCGATCTCTCCCCACTCGCATCGGCATGGCATCGTGGCATCGACATGATCTGGATGGGCCATGGCAGCCATGTGACGACTGCAGTCCGACAGAGTCTGCAGCCGCTGCTGCTCTGGCCTGCCGATAGCAGAGCTGGGCCTGCCCCGTACTTCTCCATGTCTGCGCACGCCGGCACCAGTATCATGTACGATGGATGTGTCCTGGATGAGATTGTCATTCGCATGACGGCCGCCATGTGCGTCGAGTCGTCGGCGTGCTCTGTATGACGGCAGACAGCAGATAGCAAGCAGACAAGCACCATAGGAATGCTTGTTGCGAGCGCTGCTGCTGCTCACATATTGGGCTCACGAAACTTTATATCCCATCTCTCAAGTAGAGTAGTTCCAATGGCTAAATTCCGAGCCTTGTCTGGCTGTATACCGCCTGGCCAGGGGCCTGCTCCCGGGTCCCCCGTTGGATGCGCCCATAGCACCCTCAAACCTGGGATTGCCGTTGAATCCAAGCACGACCGAGACCCTACCGCTAAGTCCCCCATGTCCCGCCGCCGCTCATGTCGTCTGCGTCTGTGCAGCCCTGCCTGCTCCATACTGCCTTCGGCTGTGACAACGGCCATATACATAGTCTGGCCGCTTCACGTGCGGTGCCTCAGTCTTGACTCTTCTGTTGCTGTCTTTCGTTTGTTGCCCGCGCCTCTTCTTGCGCTTACACACGCGCCAGCGGGCTGGACAAGCGTCCCTTTGGTCATCACAATCCCGGTATTTCGCTGAGCACATAATACCGTTCTGTCGTTTCCGATCGCCTTCTGGCCCTGCTTCCGGTACCTTGAAAAGCCAGCCATTTCTCCAGACCAGAGACGACGCCTGTACGACGGTCTTGGCTGGGTAGCTCAAAACGTCCTCGCATGATCACGCTGCTGCTCGCTCGTCTGCTAGCTTACTAGATCCGGCAGCCTGCCCATCGTCTGGTTAGTTCGTGGTTGGGGAGCAGGCCAACAGTGGTAGCGTCCGGCCAGCTCGGCCCCGAATGATAGCAGTGCACGACGCAAAAAAACATCCAAACATCTACCACCATCCGGAGACGTCTCTTTATACGAGGCCGTGTTGGGCAAGAGTGCGTTGTTGGGGTGCAGACGGAAGAGCCGCCTTGGGCCTTTGAGACTCCCCTCCCTCACGCCTCCATCCCGGATTAGGAGGCACTTGCACTTGGGCCTGGACTAGCTCTAGCTGGCCAATATATGCAACACCATCGCCCTGGCGAGCAAAAAATACATCTCTTTGTTGCCATTACCAGACCGGGCACTGTTCTCGACCACGGTTCGCTTTCCCTCCCAAGCGGTTTTGGGACGTGCTGGTGAGGCTGATACCAGCAAGTGCTATGCGTTTTGGGCCCAAGACGGCGTCATTAGAGGCTGTAACCGGACTCTTGAAGAGATAAGAGAAGGGCTTGGACGCACACTGCGCGACTGCCCGCTGCGTTCCACGGTTCGCTGCCAAAAGACCGTTGCCGGACCCCATCCCAACCCACAGAACCTCGTCCCCACTGTCCACTCTCCGCCCGTCTTCTCTCTCCCTCTGCCCCCCCCCTCCCCGTTCTCCCCGCCTTTGCCGTTGACGAGAGGCCACGACGGCAACTTCAACCAAGTCGCTGCCTATCCGGGCGGGCATTGGGAAAGTGCGATCCCGACCACGTCTCCCCGCCCCCTTCCTTCCCCGGGCCCCTCTCGCCAGCTCGCCAGCTCGCCTCGACACTGTTAGGCTTATTCAATGGATAGTAACATTGTAACGGATCCATAAAGCCCTTAGAGCCCCCGGTGCCCCTTGGTTTACTACATTTTTAGGGAAGCGTTCTGACCAGAGCCTCTTCCTCCCACCTTCCCACAAATTTCCTCTGATCACCGCCATTGCTGCTCTTCAGCTCCACGGCAACCACGGTTAACTGCTTCTGTAACGCAACACTTCAGCAAACACTACCCATGTATCATCCTACCTACCACCAACCGCTGCCAGTGCCTCCTGTCGCCCCTTTGCGACCGCACACATGCGAGCTCTCGATACGTCAGCAGCCCAAAGAGGCGCTTGTGACGTCTGAAGGCAAGGAGAAGACGCGCAAACCCATAGACCCACCGCCCATCATCGAACTAATCGTCTCGCCCAACTACGACCCGCATCAGCAGTATCTCCAGAGTCCCTACCTCTTCGCATGCGTCAGCCTCTGGAAGCCAGACAAGGACGAGCCCTACGACGGCAACGGCGAGAAGGCGCTGACTGGCAGCCTCGTCTCCTCCCTCCATCGCCTCAAGGACGTGAGCAACAAGGATGGGGGCTTCTTCATCTTCGGTGACATCTCGGTCAAGACCCAGGGCTCGTTCAGGCTACGCTTTAGTCTGTACGAGTTCCAAAATGGCGGCATCGAAGTGCAGTGCCTCGGGGCCTGCCTCAGTGACAAGTTCAAGGTCTTAGCTGCAAAGGACTTCAAGGGCATGGAAGAGTCGACCTATCTCTCAAGAGCTTTCTCAGATCAGGGCGTCCGTCTGCGGCTGCGAAAGGAGCCGCGAGGCATGATGGGAGGCAAGCGGACCTACCCTTACACTTCACCATCATCAGAAGCACCACTACGTCCTGACATGGCGGGCGAGCCACTAGGCATCATCTCAGGCAAGCGCAGCTATCCAGATTCACAATTATCTGGCTTCGAAGAAACTTCTCCACCAAAAAGATTCAAGGCAGACATCGACACCACAGTCTCCATGTCCAGCTACACGCAACCCCCAGTCACAGGCTATCCTTACACACCCAACATGAGTCTATACACGAACCCCCCGCTCCCAAATAATGGAGCCTACAACAACATGTATTCCACGTATGGCAATGACCCACGATTTCCATTTTAGAGTTTCTCTCCCACGACTTTCTGTAGCGTCTCTAGGTACTTAGTGTAGTGTAATCGAATCCAACAATCCACAAATCCACCCACTGCGCTCCACGCCCATCCAAGCGAAACCCATACCATGTCTCACCACTAGCTAATTCGCCAGAATGAGACATTTACACCGTGTCGCGCGTTTATCGAGCCCATCAATGCAGGCTGATCGCCATTCGCCCTAGCGCTTCCTCACCATGCACCCAGCCGCGCCCTAGCACCCTCCCTCTAGTCTAAAACCCGCAAGCCCTCCCCCAGCAAACAAGAGCAGGAAAGAAATCTCTCAAACATTGGGAAAGGTGCGGAAGACGGGCCCTTCCCTCCTGTACCATACCACACAATTCCTCCCCTCTACTATGCTAGCGAAAACAACCCGAGGTCTCAAGGTACTAGGTGCTCCCACGTTTTTTTTCTCTTCACCCTATATCTAGCGTCTTTTTTCCAGTCCTGCATTTAGACTCGAGGCGCCTCCTGCGTTTTCCTCCCCCCCCCGGTTGCCGCGCGCATGATCACCCCATATTTGCTTTCACAAGCTTTGCGCGCTTCCTTTGATTCCAAGGGGGATGCGCTGTTCGTGTCACGTCAAGCCTGCTGGCATGCCATGTTTTTAGGCTTTGGCCGAAATAACGCCACACAGGTGCTAGCGGGGGAAAGCACAAGGGCATAAAAGCACCGAGGATCTCCGCAATGGCGTTGGACTAGAGGTTGGTTTTGGGGTTGGCGGCGCGGATGGCGCGCAGGAGGTGATGGTCTCGTGACTTAGTGCGCTGGGAAGGGTATGGTGCTGGCGTTGGGGCGGTTGAAGGTATGCGCGATTTGGCGGGGTGGGTGGAGGTGATTGGAGCGTGGGTGTGATGAGGGTTGGTGTTGCATGACAAAGAGTCGAAAGTTTTGGCATGTGCTGAGGTGTGGTGTAGGGGAGGGGAGCTGGCGTGGTGGTGCGAAAATGTCGGAGATGGACCTATGGAGGAGTTGTGGGCTAGCTCTCTTTGAGATAAATGAAGAAGACATTATATAATAGGAAACTGAGGGCCTCATTTAAAAGATCGTTTGATGCATTGTCTGTTGTATAAATCTAGGAGAAAGTAAATTCTGACTTGTTTAGAAACCCGGGATGTGACTGATTCCTTTCGTATTGAAGAAAGGGAGTAGAGCAATTTCCATGCAATAAGGTAGCATTGCAATAATGACCGCAAACCAGTTTCTTTGCATCAGCATTTCCAATGCTAATCAAATTCGCTTCTTGCCAAACAGCTGCAAGAAATTGCCGCTGAAATCTGGAACATGAAATTGTCTGGGAGGAGTGTCTGCTGCCGTTGAGAGTAGCCATCCTCAGGTACCTAGGTAGACATACATTCCTAGTAGTACTTTGCTGTCAGAGTCCCGTACTTCTTCCCCCTCACCACCAAAGAGTATTCCAAAGAAGATTGGACCGAAATTTCAACTACATAGTTGAGTTTGTCGTATGGCTTTCCTTCAGGGCTATATTTACGACGGAATGCGCATTTAGGAACACGTTCCAAGTCGATATCTAGTTCGGCTACACGATATATGTTCTAAGGCTGTGTTAACGAAACGTTCCGGAGACCGTGTTTCAATGACCTGCCTTATCGGTACTCTTTCTCGGAGCGTCTTTTTGATCACAAGCAAGGAGGCATAGCTTTCCTCGCCTTAGCTCGCCTGGCCAGAAGCACCTCCACAGCCCCAATTTTCCATGGGCTGATTCTGTGGTTGGCAGATCTTGCCCCATTTCAAGTAGCCATTTCATCCGGTTTCGAACCCGCTTCTTACCATTGTATTTATCGATGTAAGCTTCATCTTCTGTGTGCACAGCAGGGGAGAACCTCAAACTGCAACTGTTTCCGTAGTACCTGCGACACTTCCGCTGACTAACGGGGCCTTTACTGCCTTGCATGCCTTTTAGGGTAGCTCCTCGCGCAACTGCAGACCATCTACCTTTTCTATTAGCAAATTTCGTGATGTTAGGGAATATATTACTAACGCATATACTGGTTTGATTGCCCTCAAGTTGTGTTTATCAACAAAATCTTTGATTTTGGCATAGATATAAGGCGATTCAGAGAAGCCACCAACTAAGAAGACAGACTGGTTAAGTTAGCAATATATCATATAGCTCCTTTTGCAGAAAATATAATCAAATATAACGTGCACAGTAGGGGTAATTACTGACTTTCATGTCTACCTTCTTGTTCTGCGAAGCTCGTGCAAGCTGATCAGCTAAAAGCTCATAAGTGCTTCGAATTGAATGATCAAACATCTTGATCATATCACCACTGGTCGCATTAGTTACTTTCATGAGCCATAAAGCTTTGTCTTACGGTTTTAGTATTATCTCGCCTTCGGAAATTCCTCGCACTTCATCAGTCACCCCGTTCAATGGAACTGGCAGTCGTAAATAGTTGGTTTCAGTTCCAGAAAAGCCGCTCTTAGCTTCGAGAGTGAAGTCTTGTAGCATCCTGGCAGCTTTCCTTGATAGCGATGTGTATGCAACTTCTTCGCTGCGGCATCCAGCAATCTCGACAAAGTCCTTGGTTCCCAATCTCTTTTCAAGCCACTCTAGGAAGGCACGATCCACAAAACTTCCGCCACACTCGGCTCCACTGCCTACAGTTGCCTCTACCATTGTGGTAGGCTTAATAGATGTAATGCAGTATGATGTCAAATCGACCGTTCCGCCTCCCATATCACACACGATGAAGCCGTCACCAATTTCAAATTGGGTTTCCTGCGTCATACCACGGAGATTCTCGATAGTATATATGGCGGCCGCTTCAGGCTCTGCTAAGAGTATGATATCCTTTAGTTGAGGAAACTCGAGGTCATTGAAGCCCGCCATCTTGACAGCTTCTAGAGTTTGATCCTTTGCTCGATCGGACCAAACTGCAGGCACAGTCACGACCAAACTAATCGGAAGAGTTCTCCAAAGGCTCTTTCCATATTTTTCATCGAAAGTCTTCATCAAGTGTGCTTTGACTTGAGAGAGAAAGTCAGCAATGATGGTAATGGGCTTTTGATCGGCGTTTAGAGTTGTTGAAACCTCCCGTAGGATCTTTTCGGCTATACCACCAGTTGACCTGGGATCGAGTTGGAGCTTGGTCCACATGAGACGTTTGACATTTGATGGAATGAGTGAGCCCCATAAGATTCCTTCTGCCTGATAGGCCACTTCACTCGGGACCTTTTCTTTGGTGCCAATTTTTGTGTGTTGGGATGGCCAATTGGTGATGACTTCGACATGGCTCCCAGAAGGTCCGGTAGCCGAGGTCTCACAGAATGAAACACCTGCAATAGTCAGCGCGTTGCTAAATGCCAGGACAAGGTGCCTGATTTCTGACCTGTGTAGGTTGTGCCATAGTCGAGGCCAATCACAAGCCAATTTTTCGCCACCATCGCTTCGTTCCGATGATGCGAAATGTCTACTCAGGGAGCCTTGGGGCAGTTTAAAGGTTATAATCGTTGTACGCAAGAAGTTATTAAGTTGTATGGACAAGGAGGAAGGACGGCTTCGTAGAAGGTATATTTATGTTACACGGGTGCAGTCACGATGGGTGGTGAAAACGACTTCGTGGAAGATATACTAATGTTGCACCGGTGCGCCCACGATGAGCGGTGAAAACGACCAGTTTTACTTGACATAATATATCAAATGGAGGTAAATATCGCATATCCTCACAAAAAGTTAGCGAGGCAAGCCTGTACGAAGTAAATTTGCGCGTTGTTTTGCACTTAATTCCGGGCATTTTCAAAAGTTTCATACGTTTTTAGTTGTTTAAAGTGATATAGAGCTTGCGGGAAAGTGTAGAAAGAGGTATATTTCTCTACCTGAGCTTAGTGTCAGACTCCCAGAATGCATCATGCATTCTGTAAATGTTGGTTATAAATTATTTGAATGATCTTCGTCTACTTATTAGCATTGGCATTATGAACAAGAAGATTAAGAACTCTGAATAAAATCTAGTAGTGAGGCTATTTTCTTGTAATTTTTTTTTACGGAAAGTGTGAAACTGATGCCTAGAGCCAATAAACCATCAATCAGGAAGGCTAAGGTGAGTGAAGGTGAACCCGCCGATAATACTGAGTCTTCATCAGGCAAACGTTTTGCCTACTATTGGTACCTGCAAATTATCGCCTCAGTTCAAACAACTCTCTCGTCTACAACCTTAAATCAACTGAGCAGCAGAGCCTCGACTTCATATCTTCTTATAAACCTTCTATGGGGTGTTTCACTTCAAGAATAGCAGGCACACAACGAAACAATGAGCCTCTTTAGAAGCGTAAGTCTACACGATGTATAAAAATCAAGGCTAATGTGTTTGTAGCCAAACGTTGTGCGTACAGCGGAGGAGAGACGTGGAGACAGGCTTGAGTCCGAAAATCGCGAGCTACGGCACACGAACAGACGGCTCGGCCACAATTACCAAGAGGTGCGGAGCAAATACTCCCGTATCGTCGCCAATTGCATCAGGCCTTATGCGCAGGGTAAAGGTTTTCGTTACGTAGATGCCAATTGGAAATCTATGGACATCGTTCTTGGCCCCCTCCTGGCCGATGCCTCGCTAGCCAATACCTACCGGGAGAATATCAAATATCTAGAGGAACAAGTCCGAAGTCTGGAGAAGGAGAGAGCCACTAACACTTACTGGGTTCGATCTGACGCTTTGCAAGCGCAGAACAAGATATTGCAAAACCAAGTCTGCACGCTGCAGAAAGACATGCTCGCCAGAGTCGACAAGGTGCAAGCCGTATCTGATGACGAATTTGCGCAAGCTTTCCGTTCACTATCAGGGTCAATCAAATCTCTGAGTCGTTCATTCCGCGTCTTCGGTCAGATCGATTTCTTTTATCTCTTTACCGATTTCCAATTGTCCGAGGGTGTATCGCCACATCACTGGGACAATCAGACCCAAAGAAAAAACTTGATTGAAGCAGGGTTCTGGTCTATCCTGGTAGAGCTGGTTTTCAAAGATCCATTTGCACTTTTTGGAGTGCACTGCAAAGCACTTCGTAAGGGATGGATCCAGTTGTTCGGTAGGGAACACTTTCATGGCCAGCCTTGTCCATCTATACGATGTGAATTGTGGCGCTACAACACGGTAAAAGAGCTCGTAGAAAGAGCTGGCCGCGATACTATTGTGCGAGGAAAAGTGGGCTTCAGCCCAACCGAGCTTCAGCAAAGTGTATTGGTCACCCGCTCATTCGTTTCAGATGTACTTTCGAGATACATCTCTAAAATGACTCCTGGATTCGATACTATACAGGTAAATGAGCTAGTTGACAAGGCATTTGAACTTGCGGTTCAGACGGCTATCCAGAGATCGCGCCTCCGAATTACTTTTCCTGCACCTGGAACACCATTCTGTAAGAATGAGATGTCCGCTCTTGCCGACGAAGACGGTGACGAAAATTCGCAAGCACAACGTTTAGTTGCATTCGTTGTGAATCCAGGACTTAGGAAGTGGGGAGATGCGAGCGGCAGCAACTTTGACGACCACTACGATATCGTGCCTTCTCTAGTGCAGCTCGAAGCTGCTGAACTGCAGTCCGAAAAACTATCTGGACTCAAGGCTGAAAGAGAAGAGAGTGGAATTGAAACAAAGGGTGAGCAGGGTTATGGCAATTGGCAATACATTAAAACGGAACTCGGGCTTGATAGTTGAAAGGACTTTATGTTATCGGGGAGAATCGGTCGCAGACGAAAAATGTGACAGAATGAAAATACCTCGAAAAATATCGAGGAACTAGTGATTGCTAGGTTTCCGAGTCATTCTTGATTCGACAACATCGGCCATCGACATTCGGCGTTACGAAGGGTTATGGCTACTGCTCTATAGCAAAATGCCCATACCTAGGCATGTGCTTCGGCGTGGGAACTCTTAAAAGTACTTAAGAAAACTGAAACTCTGAAGAGATTCAAAGGACTTCATTGTGATTGTGATTGTGATTGAGAGTGGGTGCAGATGCAGATGGAATATAGTTGGGGAGGCGGGGATAAAGTGGTTCACGTCAGAGGCGCGACTTGCGCCATGCCATTTTCGACTTTAGTGCCACTTGCACGCGTCGCATTTCCCATGACAAGTTCACGTAACTATGCGAGCACCCGCACCCACGCACACCCATTGCCTTCTCCGCCCCGCCATATTCGAGTACTCTTTTATGTTATTCTTTCACCCACCCATAATCATGCACTAAGCCTACTTGCTTCCTAATTACCTTTCATAGCACACCAAACACGTCTTCACGCGTATTTTCCGGCCTCCGCTTGCAGAGCACGCCGATCCGACTACAGACGACAATGTACCTTCCACGAAACCTAATTGCACACCTCTACAACAACCTCATAAAACGAACACATGCTGCCGCTCCTCCAGTTTTACTTCTCGTTGCTCTTGAGCCGGACGCGCTCTGTGCCTGCCGAATACTAACCGCGTTGTTGAAGCGCGACTATATACCCCACAAGATACAACCCATAGCCGGATATGGCGACCTATCACGTGCAGCAGAAGATCTGGTGCGGCCAATGCGAACAACGGACGGCGGAAGCGGCGGTGTCGTCGTTTGTCTAGGGGTCGGTGGCATGATTGATCTGGAGGAAACATTGGGACTGGACATGGATGAGAATGGGCAAGGCGGTGCAGGTGATGTCGAGGTCTGGGTACTTGACGCGAGACGTCCATGGAACTTGGCCAACGTCTTTGGCACACCAATTGCCGAGGATCCTGTCACTGGGGAACTCGTACGACGGCAGCCTGGTGTAGAGCGGGGGAAAATACTCCAATCATATCAGACATCAAGAGGTGGCATTATAGTTTTCGATGATGGAGATATCGAAGATGAGCTTCGGTCGGAAAGGACGGCGTACTGCGCACTGGAAGAAATGCCCGAAGTAGGGGAAGAGGAGGACTTGGACGGCGATTCGGATGACCAAGATAATGAGCCATCATCAGCCCAGCTGCCTAAGAAAAGGAAATCTTGGGGAGAAGAAGAAGATTCAGACGAAGATATGTCTGACACTGAGCGGCCACGGCAACGGCGGCGAAGTAATTCGGTGTGTAGTCCTGAGAACAAAAAGCGGAAATGGGTCTAACAGCTGTATAGGGAGGCTCGATACCGTCATCGCCCGAACGAAGACCAGCCCGGAGAGGCTTACTCATCGAGAATCAACTTGGTGGATCCTCTGACTTCTCAAGGTCAGATTCGCGCAGTCGATCAGCCTCGCCAGCAATAGCTGCACCAAAAGAGAAGTCTGTAAAAAGTCTACGGAAACAACTCATGGTAATGCGGAACAAGCACACCAGCGTCCTAGACAAATACTATCAACTGGGTGCTTCCTACTCAGAACCCGTGTCATCACTAGTCTACAATCTCGCTTCTGAACTTGGCCGTGAAGACAACGACCTCCTTTGGGACGCTATTGTAGGCGTAAGCAGCTTGGAGCTCTACGGACGAACAGGCAGCGGTGTTGGCCTCAACCCTCTCTCGGCGGCCGGTGGCTCAGCTGGTTGGAATGGAAATCGTGGCGAACAGATCCGCTCCGTCTTGCGCGATGAAGTACGTCGACTAAATCCCGTCACAGACCCTCACGGCGTGGCTCGCGACGCTAGCATTGGTGAAGCAAGCGGTGTAATTCCTACGAGCGCCCGCTCAGCAACAGACAAGTCAATTCGCCTCTCTCCTGAGCCACGCTTTCTCCTCCTGCGGCATTGGTCACTTTATGACAGCATGCTACATTCGCCCTACCTTTCTGCAAAGCTACACATTTGGAGTGATGCTGGGCAGAAACGGCTAGCCAAACTCCTCGCAAAGATGGGTGTGTCATTGACAGAATGCAAACAACGATATACGCACATGGATATGGAGTTAAAAAGAGGCTTACGAGAGCGGCTGCTCAAGTTCGCACCCCAGTACGGCCTAGACGGCCTTGTGCCACCACCTCCACGCAGCGGTGATATGAAAGATGGCTGGGGTTTCGTCCGTTGTTGGGGCTGGAAAGCCTGCCTGTCAGCAATCGACGCAGGTGTCATTCTCGGTGCAATCCTTGAAGTGGGAGACGCAAAAGACTTACAGCAATCATCTCTTGACGCCTCGAACCACGTAGGATCAACGCAAGAGCATTCCTCGGAGATCACAACAACGCAAGAACAACAAGACGCAGCCCAAGAACACATCACATCCCGCTTTTGGACAGCCTACGACGCCCTCAACTCTATCGATATACTTACCAAGCATATCGCCACAGCGCAACATCTCCACCGCGCCATCCTCCGCACAGGCACCCAACTCATCGAAAAGAAACAAATCCGCCACCTACGAGCATTCCGCATGGCCGTCGTCAAAGAAGGTCCCGACGTCCAACTCTTCATCCATCCAGGCGCCCTCACTAAACTCGCTCTCTGGATTGCCGAAGCCATCGTCGAACTCAACGGCACCAAAGGCAAAAATCGCGGCAGCGAACTCGTCATGGCCGGCCTGGACGAATCCCGCGAACTCTACGTTGTGGTCGGCCTCGGTGGCGGCGGTGCCACCGAATCCGCAAAAGAACGCCTCCAAAAACGCGACGCGCGCACAAAAGAAAAAGAACAAAAACGCCTCGCCAAAGCAGCCGACAAGGAGAAAAAACACCAGGCGCGCATTGCCCGCAATCTCGCCGCTGGACTCGAGGAAGACGAGGTCGAGGACGACACCGAGGAGGAAGATTCCGAGGAAGACGACGACGAATCGGACGACGAAGACGAGCAGAACCGCTTCGGCCGGAACCGCTTCGGCAACGCGTTCCAAGAAGTAGTGCGTGAGACAGGCGCGCGGGTGCGCATGGATAGCTTTGAAGCGTGCGTGATTGAGATTCGGAAGGAGGATTTGAGCGGGTTTTTGGAGCGCTTGAGCATGAAGGCCGTGGTTGGGTAAACTGGACATCAGCACTTTACGAATGGGTGATCGGGCTCGATGCTACTTTTTTTTTCATTTGTATCTGTGTTTTGGGGCATGGTTGCGACATAGCGTGGCATATTCGGGGTTAGCGTTAAGTTGGTTTGGTATGGTATTTGTTGTGGGAGGAAAGGGAAGGGCCTGACATGTTTTGTATGTACGGCGATGGTTGACGTTTGAGGGTATTTCTAGCATGGCAAAGTATAGCAAAGCAAGCGATTATGTTACTTCTCTCGGTCCTTGTTGCAGTCGGCTCTTGCGAGCTTATGCCCTTCGTTCTACAACCCAGCCTAGGAAAGAATGTAAAATGTGGTATCACCAATGAAAGCCCAATACAGCATAGCAACCATCATAATGTGTTCACCTACCATGTTCCCCGTTTCCGTCCCATTGTCAACCCTTCTATCTCGCCCTCGCCACTCTCGTACCCATCTTCCCCACTCGCAGCACCGCTACTGCTGCGCTTTCCTCTCCTTTGTCGGACTCCGTCTTTGAGTCTTCGCTTCACTTCTTCAAGATTTCCGTCAATCGTGCTAAATGGCTTGAGCGTAAAGCCACCCAAATTCGCACTGGACGTATTTCTACTGCGGCTCTTCTTTGGCGTGTGTGGGCGTGACGAAAAGATGTCTTGATTGGCAAGATCTCCAAAAGATTCGTTACGTGGAAGATGAGACGACGATCCAGGTGAGGCGGGCGAGATGGGATCCTCGTATGTTTGGCCATCCCTAGCCACTTCAACATCGGCCTTGGGTGGTGCTGTTTTGATTTCTGCAGAGAATGGGTCCTGAATGATACGTTTGCTGTAGAAATCTTCGTACATTTCAGGCCCAAGCTCGTTGATGATGTCGTTGACGCGTTTTGCCAAATTATCGCGCCGTTGTTGTAATTTGGCCAATTCGCTGTTGGAGAATGGGTTCATGGCCTTCCAAAGGGGACCGAGTGACTTGACAATATCCATTGCAACTTCGCCAAAGCGAAGAGCACCATACGTGATCGTTACATAGAATATAAGTTGCCCGATGATGAGGTATCGCTTTTGGATGCCCGCCCAGAGATAGCCGTTGCAATTGTTATAGCGGTACCAGTATAGTCCAATGATGATGTACCATGTATAAGCAACAGGGGCAGCAACCATTGCTACAAGGAGTTTCCAAGTTGCCACGACATCTTTGGCTTGTAGTTTAACGTTTGAGACGGCAAGGGCTTCTTTGGCCTTCTTGTTTGAGATAACCTTTGTTGATATGAAAACAAGACTAAAGAGTAGTGTTCCGGGAATGACAAGAATAGCGAAAAAGAGTAGCTTTGTAAGGCGCCAAACGAACTGTCCGAACGCTTCAATCGGGTGTTTCTTGGCGTAGTGGACCTGATGGTCCCGAATACCGAGAGCTTTGAGTTTGCCGTTATAGGCAATAACTTCCTTCTGGAGCTCGATGATTCGAGGATCATCTTTGTAACGTTCGTAGCCTTGGACAAGACGGCGGTTGAGTTCAATGACTCTCGGCAAGGGCAGTTTTGTCCCCTTCGAATTGTAGAGCCGGCGCACAGCTTGAATGAGCTAATTTCGGGATGTTAGTCTATATTTGAGACATGGTAGTGCTCTCTACGTACCTGCAGTGTGTCGTAGTCAGGAGTGGTAACAGTGACACCCAAAAGGCCCTGGCGAACGTTGTCCAAAAGTGTTCCAATAGCCTGTTTCTTGTTGGGACCTCTAAATTGCTGGGCGAGTTCAACTGGTACGTCTATCGCGGTTCCAAACTCAATTACTGCCCTGGAGCGGAATTTGTGAGCGTGGAAATAGTTCATGCCAACGGGAATGATTTTCAGGTTGCAGTCAGGTTTTGATTCTACTGTGCCAAGCGCCATGATCGCAACGCCAGCTATGATATGTCAGTGAACCCTCTCAGTCTGAGTTGGTTAATAATCACCTTTCAATGGCAAGAAATCGGTCCGATCGTGACTTCCTCCCTCTGGGAAAATGCCAACGCTACCACCATGGTGTAGGACGTCGTGCACAGCATCATAGACCTCTGTCTGATCGAGCTTAGGAGCGACCAGGAAATTGGTTCCTTCGAAGCCTTCAGCTGTGCCCTTCTTATCTATAGCGCCATCGACGAATGTGCCTTCCTTGGTCATGTCGTTACGTCCAGTTAGCTGTTGCATCGCGATGCCTCCCTTAAAACCACTTTTGAGTATGATTTCGGTAGGGCTCCTGATTTCGAGTATCGGTGCAGAGGCTGACTTGTTGTTCACTTTGGGAAGCGAAAGCGAGCCGCCTATCTGAAAAGATTTATCCTCGAAGTCAGTATCAATACCTCGAACTAAACAAGGTTCGTTGACGGGATCAGGCAGGTAAATCTTGCCCTTGGCTGGTTTTGTCAAGTCCATTGCCCTGCCTACAGGCACCACGCCGGTCAAGCCTGCCATGGCACCGATAAATCTGCGTTTCATCGACTTTTCCGCTATCAAGAATTGGATTCGGCGGTTAGCCTCTTTCTTGACCACGCGCATTAGCATCAAAGGGTCGACAAACTGCTGCGGTCAGTACAAAACGGGCTGCCGGTGTTGGATACAAAGTACATACTTGATTGGCATGCGGCGCACACACAAAGAGTACGGGCCCCTCTTTTGGTACCTTCCAACTACTACGAGGGTGGACCTCGCGAAAGAAGAGCTCTACCAGTATAGAGAAGGTCCATAAGAAGGCATCGTAGACATACTTGTTCATCTGAGCAAGTTTCTTGCCTTTTGCCATGGTGGAGAAAGAGTCCCAGAGAGGGATGTTATTAATGGAACGTGGTAGATATGTGAGGAGTGATGGTGTATGTGGATAACGATTGCGGGTGACGTGGATATAGGCTTGACGATGCGTGGAGATGCGAAGTCGAGGCGCGATGATGCGATGTGACGGCGAAACCCCACCAGGAGTCACGGCCTATTGGAATATATTAGCCGTTCTTCGCTCTTCGCTTGACTGCGCACATTCTACTCGCACCTGCACTTCCGCTCTGTCCGAGGTCAAGAGCGAAGGTTTATTGGGTGCATTCCAAAGCGAAATCACGTCAGGCCATATTTGGGTGGCAGATAGGCCGGCACAAGATAAGGGAACACAGTGCAAAAGACGGCCGAACCCGGACAGTCGCCTAGTCTGCTTGGAGGGAAGCGGCTGTGTGCGCGTATCTAAGACGCTATTTCTGTTGTTGAGCTCGGATATGTGGAGGTTTGCATGTGGGCCGGGGTAGCACAACGTTGCTTCGGCACGATGTCATCGGGCGTCCAGCATTGGCAACATCAAAGTGTGGCGTTTCGCGGGGCACGAGGCTTTGTCACTCGACATCACAAACTTGCGACACCACTTTCATGCTAGGAAATTTTGGAATAATATTTGCATTATTGAGCTCCTCCATGTTTGCAATCATGTTGGTGACTAATTATGCCGAATGTCCGAAAGACCGTCATCAGTCCAGTCTATATGTGAACCATAGTATAGTTGGACTTCTATCTGACAACCTCCATGGCTTGTGGTGGGATATAGAACAAATGAAGAGGAATATGATACAAATAAATGCAAGTCTCTCAAAAGCGAGAGGGAGAAGTCAAGTGAAAGAGGAGAAAGATGGACATCTTTGCCCAACTACAAAAGCCAGGCAGCCAGGACCATGACGAGAGCGCCCACCACTGGGGCGCCGGACAATCTCATATTGACTGCCATGCCTTGAAACTCCAAAGGCTGGCTGGGTCTCGGGACACTAGTGTTGAAGCCCGGAGCAGGTAGCACAGTTGTCGAAATGAGGGGCATGCCTGGCGACGGCGTTACTGGGACGGGTGGGACGTAAATAGTTTTTGTGGTGGTTGGGGTACAGGAACACGAGGCATCCGACTTTGCGCATGAAGTCGAAGCAGGCTTCTCATCAAATTGACTTCCAGGCTTGACAGTCGAACCGGCATTAGCTGGTGGGGTCGCACTTGTGTTTGTGCCACCGGAAAGCTTGCTAGAACTCAAAACTGTGGGTTTTGAGGGAGAGTTTGCACTTGGAACTGCTGGAGGCTGATTTGATTTGGGTGGCAGTGGTGCAGGCGCCGCCGATGATGGGGTGGACGAGGAAACTTTGCTTGATGAAGGCTTGTCGCTCGGCGATACGGGTAGAGAAGCCTGGCTCGAGGGAGCTGGAACAGACGAGGAGACTGGTGTAGAGCTAGGGGTAGGGGTCGCAGTCGCAGAAGGCCCTGGTTTAGAACCACTGTTCTTGACTGGCACAGTGCCTTTCTTGATCATCATCAAAGCTTGGGTCACCTCGAGAGCCGCCAATTGCTGACCGACACCAGAGGTACCGTCCCAGCCCCCAGTGTACCATTTTGATCCACATGTTACACCATCGGCGCCGCCTGTGCAGGATTTTGCGGCACCCACTGCAGATGCCTTCAGATACTTCGTGATAGCGTCCTTTGTGAAAGGAGCCATGATTGCTGTTTTGGCCATGAAGCGCGACAAGTAGGCCTTGAATGACTGCTGATCGAGGTTGCAGTGACGTCCAGACTCGCCAGTCTCGCAAGCCTGCTCGTACATGATATTTGTAGAGTTCTCAAACGGGCGGAAGAAGAGCGTCTCAGCATGATTCAAGAATCCAGATGTTCTATCTTTCCAAAGATTGTTGCCATTGGTATAGTCGAACATGAAGGCCGAACCGTGCAGAAACATGGCATTGTTATAGGACCACTGCGTCTGATCGGAAACTTTTACGCAGTTGGTCTTATCATCGGTGCCGTCAAAGACCTCAAATTTGTCTGAAATCAGTCCCACTTTTTTGGTCCAGTCATAGATCTTGACCGCCCAATCCGCGTAGGTTTGGTTACCGGTGTAGCGAGCGAGGCGCGCACCGAGCGCAAAGGTGCAGCCGTTAGAAATGGAGTTCTTGTAGTTGTAACCGTAGCTGTTCTCCGGGTAAATCTGCCACTTCAATCCTCCGCCGCATGAGCCGTCGTCCCAGCGACCAACAATGTTATTGAAGGAGTTGATGGCAACATCCAAGTAGCCTGCGGGGGCCTTTTCAGGATCTGGGAACTGATACTCGAGTGCAGACATAACAGCGAGCGCCCAGAAGGCCTGATCGTCGTTGCCCTTGTTTTCGCATTAGTACAAGATGTCATGAAGCGGGCTAAAGTATCTCAACTTACAGTTTGATCCTTACGGTAGTCCAGTATGAAATCATTGGCAGGTCCATAATTGGCAGTCAATGCCTGCTGGAGGGTCTTGGTATGACTCTGATCTCCTGAAAACATGGTGTATTCGATCATGCCACCCCAGGCGGCGCCACCCTCCCACCAATAATGAGGTTTTGGCCATATGCCAATATCTTGGACGCCTGTGTTGGTAGCGTTGTTTTTGTACAAGGACATCAAGCTGTACGCATATTGTCTCGAGGCCGCGCGAATCGAATCTCCGGATTCCGGGTCAAACTGAATAGATGTAGCGGTCGACGCAAGTGTCAGAAAAGGAAGGAGCACTGCCCCAGCAAACTTGAAAAATCCCATGATGGAGAACGAGAGAAAGCGAAGGTAGTAAGGGAAACGGAAGAAGGAATGACTGGAAGCAAGCACACTCGCTGCTATGTATGAATCAAAGGGAAGGCAGGGACCATATGGTGAATGGTAACCGGGAGTACAGGCCCCACTTGGGCCATGGGCAGTGTATTCACCTCCTTGTTGTTTGCTTTGCCACGCATTGCTTCGAATTGCATGACGGCGGCCATTGCCGGATGAGGCTCATGGGTGAAGGAGCGCGCGGCAGGAAGGCGGCTCCCAGGCCCGATTCCCGATGTGGCAAGGGGGCGTTTCGAACTTCACGACGAGAAATGCGCACAGCCAATCAGGCGTCGCCTCCCATGTTTCACCCTCGCAGCAATGTTTCCTGCACTGGTCCTCAATAGAAACGTCCTGTAATCGGTCGGTGATTGGGTCTGGTCTGGAATGAGAGGGGAGCAGTGCAAGGCCGAGACTGACTGTCTCGTGCCGCTGAATGGGGTTTACTGCCTGGCTCTCACAATACACTACCAGCAATGCGTGGCGTTGCAAATGCACCTCGATGCACCGCAAGTCAGCAGCCAATTACTCGGACTCCGAGCTACTACATGCTCTCCTGTCAACCAGGAGTGCATGCGCCGGTGAAGTTATTTGCTATTCTATTGTGTAACTGCTGATGCGTCCCTGACAGGCGATCATCAGTCCCTCTCATGAGTCTATCCCAAACGCCAGCCGCGAACCATCTAGACTTGGTGATACCAAATAGCCTGCGCACTCGATACCGCTCAGCTGTTGCCTGCCAATCTCTTCTCCTTGGCCGATTTCTCCGATTCTTGAATAGCCTTCATATCATCCTTGGACGCATTGTATGCAGCAGTCACCTGGTTAAACGGATTGTCTGGGTGCTTTTCAAACTCCTTTCTTATTTGCTCAACCTTTTGGTTCCGTCGCAGACCCTTCTCGTCCTTCATCTCCTCGAGTCTCCGTTCCTCGAATTGAGTGTATGCAGCCTTGAATCTCCTCTCGGGATGTCGGTCCAGCTTGTCTTTTGAATCCGATGTCAAGTCGAGGGCATCGAGGGCGTTGTCAATGCCAGTGGCGTTGAGTGCGCTGGGCTTGGAATCGAACGACCCAAGAGCCGAATCAATGCCCTTGGACTTCTTCTCGGCTTTAGGGGCTTTCCCTTTGGGCTTGGATGGCATAGACGCCTCTTCTTCGCGTAGTAAGGCTTCCTTTTCTGCCTTCTTGCGCGCAGCTTCTGCTGCCTTTTCTGCGGCGGCCTCGCTGTGTTGCAGTCAGCTTTCCATAGTCCAACAGAAGGAGCTGGCATACGCTTTTGCGTTAGATTTGGAGCCTTTGTCCCACTTCGCTGCTTCAGCTGCCTCTACTTGTTTGTCCTTTGCGGCTTGCTTTGATGCAGCGGCGTCTGCCTTGCGCGCCTGTCCTTGCGCCTTCTTCGAATTCTCCCCGCCCCCACCAGCGCCGCCTTTCTTTGCCATGCCCACTGCGGTTGTGCGTGTATTTGATAGGGAGGTGAATGTGTCGAAAACTGCTGTCTTGAGGATCGGGCCTTCGAGTCAAAGTTTGGTTGTGATGCAGCGTTGCCGGCTCGGGTGCCTGCGCGAAGTGGCGCGACAGTGGGGCACGTCACCAGCGGCTGGGAATGACTCAGTCGGCACACTAGCTTCACTACGCCTGAAAGGTGTGCACGTGAAAATCGATCATGTTCATTGTCAAGTCATACACAAGTTCTGATATCTTTAGACCACGAGAGTAAATAGTATTCCTTGTTTCGGATGGTGGACAACTCGGCATCTCAAACTATCTCCTTCGTCCTTGTTTCTTCTTGTGTGTTCTCTCCGAGCTCGCATTGCATAGCCTGGGGCGAGATGCTTCAACCCAACCAGGGTGTATCAATGGGGCTAGGTCCTGTGTAAATGAAGATATCGTACAATGCACCACCGGCAGCACAGCCTATAAATGGAGCAACCATGGGTACCTAACGACGTTCGTCAGAACATGACATCTATGCTCGATGACGGAGCAAGTGCTTACCCAAAAATAGTAATCTCCACCATAGCCCCACCGCATAGGACATGAGCCTTAGTCCAAAGTCACGTGCAAGGTTAATCGCATAACCAGTCTGCTAGCTGAAGCACGATCTAAGGCTAAAGATAAGAGAGAAGAGACGCAAAGGATACCATTTATCACCCTATTCGCCCGCCAGCTAAGCACTTGCGTCATTAGCACTCACACCCACCTTGGGGACGCCATTGTTGCCAGGATCCTCAAGTGTAAAGATGACGAACATCAGTATCGCACTGGCAATGAACTCTGAGAAGAGCTGGCCAGTAGTCGTCGGAAATGACTGCGGATATGTGCAGAAGATGTCAGCTGTGGCCTTTTCCGCAGGCGGCACTATTCGGAGACCACCCTCGTACCAGCCAGTAGCGGAATAGTAATTGCCATAGACGATACCATAGACGATGCTACTGCCGACAAACACACCAAGCACTTGGTCAATAAGTAGACTGGAAATCTTCGCCATGGAAGTTGTCGAAAGAGACAACCGGGAAAGGCAATAGCAGTATTCAGATACGCCCCAGAGTCGTCAGCGACGTATATGCCCAACATAACACCAAGACCCCAGCTAGGGGCCAGGTCAGTATGAATTTTTGAGAAATAGGCATTAAAAACTCACCCCCAATTGATGGGTTGGTAACTGCCGAAGCCCATTCCTCCGGGTACTGTTTGTCTAGTAGAAAGCAAGACCTGAACAATAGAACCATCACTAAACATGACCATGATCGCCACACCCCAGAATTCTGCAAATGGCTCCCTAAGTACGGCTCTTGGTCAAACGGAAAAGTGGGATGTTGACCACTCCGATGTAGAAGCCAGAAGATGCTCAAGCTACCTAGAACCTTGCTCCAAGGGATCTATAAGTATAACTAAAAGAATCTACAATTCCTAGTTGAATTATTTAGTAGTATACAATCTCTTGTATGCATACACTATTGATCTAAGGAGTGTGATTTTGCCACTTTTTCAGTTTGCCGGGAGTACGGTTCGTATTCGCGACCATAGCAATTGAGATCGTGGATCGCTGTCATGCTCTTCGTTAATAATAAGCGCCTGAGGATGAAGACCAAGCGCTGAATGTGTTCTTCGTGCACTATAGGATGTCCATTGTGGGGAGAGCCCGGAGGAACCAACGGAATGCTGGGTTGGAACGTTGGAACGTGGGTCAATGGTGTGGTGCTATTTTTCGAAGTAACAGCGTCAAGCCTGCTTTCACTGCTTCCGCCAACCCAATCGTAGGAGAGCGAAGATCCGGGAGCCATTGATCCTACGGAAGTGGCCATGATTACTGGAGAGAGATCACCTAGTCCTAAAATGGCAAGTTGCAGACTATTTCAAGAGTCAAAAAGACTACCTGTGTCGGAAAAAGCTGGAATCCAAAGGCTCGATGCTCTTCGTCAGGCCTGTGCACAGCTCAAAGAACCGCTCCTCCTGCCCTTGGCTCACCTTCCGTACGGCGCCACAGCTTCGCCCAAGGGAAAAGATAGCAACGCCCACTGGATATAATGATGACCCTTTCCCCTCAGTACTTAGGCGCATTTCTGCCGCGCCGTCAGCTTAGCTGTGACGGTTGCACGGCGGAAAGTGACGTTTGCGTAAATGGTGTTGGTGGTACGTAGAATGGGTTGTACTTTTTGCGATCCATGTCTACGTTTCACCATTCAAATGGGTCAAATGTGATGCAGCTGTCATTGTGGGTTGTCTGGGCGCATGAGCCAGCGATCGTTGACCCACTGTTCGCTTGTGGCAGACTTCGGCGGCAGTTGCCGACGCATGGATCATTTTTACAACCTCATCTCTCCCCTCGTCAACACTCCCTGTCCTTGAACACCATATTTTGCGACCCCTAAGGATTTTTACTATATTTATTAGGCCTTAATCATCTAGCTTTAGGCCCCACTACTTCTTGTGTCAGAGACGTAAGTGGGCTATGTTTCTGATAGTTACCGAGAAACATCATTTCGACAATTCGTGTGTAATCCACGCCATTCCTGTTTCCACTCGACTTTGCTTGGGGGCCGATAAGTTCGAGTTTCATAGTTCTCATAGCACTATCCGTCTTCACCTTCATCTCCATACACGCCTTAACTTCAGCCGGTGCCCTCAACGCGTAGGCTTATTTCCACCTTAGAATCTAGTACAAACTGACATTTAAACCTGCTCTTTTCGTTGTTTTCGCCATACGGTCACACGCGTCTTCTCTCCATGGCTTTTTCAGATAGTCAGCATCCTTCGGGATGTCCAGTTCCCTATCTTTCCGTCAACGATCGCCCCCCGCGCCGGTGTAATCCAACTTCGCAACACATAGGATGTCTTGTACTAGATTTACACTGTGTGGATTCGGAACTGTAGTATTCTTTCGCGATACATGGAGACGAACACGTCTTCGCCCATATCAAGTGGTGACACAGTTGCGAGCGAGCAGCGACAACACCTGAAGCACCCTATCAAAAACCCCAAACAAATCTGGGGCGACAATTATTGTGCAAACATTGTTGTGGAAACATTGTCGTTAAAGTTGAGCTACCAAAGCTGCTCTCACTTCTTTCACCTGGACGAAATTCGCGCTCAAGAGCAAGCTCTTTCACCTATGGGCAACGCAAACGCAATCCACGTTCATTCAGCACTTGGGAAATGCGATTACATTCTTTGCTAGTATATAATTCCATAAACTTTAGAATCTTCCAAGTTTATCTTGCGGGGACTCTGGCTGAATGGTCGCCTTACTCACCTGGAGCAAAACCTCGGATTTATTCGAGTACCTAGTAAGCCCCCCCAAGGGATAAGCCCGTAGATGTACAGCTGGTGCCTTCGGGTTATCACGCATATGGAACTACAAAAACTAGCCATACGGTGGGTCTAGTTTTTGCCGAAGTTCGATTCTGTTTTCTGTCTTGGGACAATGTTCTTTTTATTGTTTTTTGCATTGACAGCTTCATTCACTTGCATTCTGGTGGGGCCATACAGTGATTGACTTGCATGAGCTTGGCGGGACAGCCTAGTCAAAGATCAACTAATCCACTTCAGGTTTGCGCTTTAGTATCAACATAAGGGAAACGATAAAGGTAAGGACAAGCAAAGAGCTCATAACGTAACGCTACGCATCTTCCACCGCCAGATGCTTAGACATGAACTAGTTTCAAGTCTATACTTCTAGCCAAAATCTCTAACTTTTGTGGATTAGATACTCAATAATTATCAAAGCGACACTACTTTGCGTATATGTAACGTCAAAGCTGGCAGCATGTGTTAGGAATCTATCAACACATGGGCGATAGTGACAAAGCGTACACCCACCATCTGCAGATTCAGATTGTCAGTCTTTTGCCAAATCACATAGCCCATCAACAAAAAGCCGAATAGGTATCTTTCCCGATTTCGATCGATATGGCTATACATGATGAAGCATGCGTAATCGCTGAGCAGTATTCTGGTTACACGCCAATATCCCCAATGTTCTTCACATCTTGTAATTTCATAGCTACTGTTCGAAGGATTTCTGCTGCCGTGCCCTGTCCTTGTCGCCTCGACCCTGGGAAGTTATGTATCTTCAGATCTACAAAGAATTATTGTATTTCAATTGCATCCCATGAGTGTATCGCTAACTCAGTTGGATTGTTCGAAGAGAGATGCTTTTGCAGGAACTTTAGAATAGGAAGGCGAGGATGCAAAAGTGTGCGAAATGGCTATCATTGAAGTATGGACATCGAACAAGGACGAGCTTTCCTGTCTCATATCGACTCAAGTAAACTACCCGCAAGCCACGCCGCAGCACAACCAAATAGGGCTGCAGCACCAACCATCTGTTTGTCCCACCCTTGCTCGCTATCCACTTTCACAGCCCCTTCTCTTCGTACACTCACCTCGGGCTTCGCCTCTTCAACAACATGTTGTGCCTGTGGCTTGACATGCAAACTCTCGTTATGTTTGCGCTTAGCATCTAGAATCATCTTATCAATAGCCTCTAACTCTTCCTTCCACTGTGTTTCATTCCGCCCTTCCGCTTGCAATTCGACATTTTGCACGTTGCCGAAGAAGTCCATCACCAATCTGCTCCTGGCGCCTTCCTCCCCTCCATCAAACAAATCATATCTGATGCCCGCATCAGAGTGGATTTTTGCAGAGTCGTAGCTGTCGAATAATTCGCCCATCGTGAGTTTGGAGGTCGGGGTGGTGACTTGTGTTTCTAGGAACTCGAGGTTGTAGTATGTGTAACGATCGATGACAGCGACGCCAACATCGTTGTCGGCGTGATGGGAGTAGGAAGATTGATCGATTTCAGAGGAACCAGTTGCGAGGATGTTGGGAGAGTAGAACTTGGAGTACATGGTGTTGGCTTGGCACGTATCGATCATGAAGAGCATTTCGTGGTAGCTGCAAGATGCCATGTTAGCTCAGATACGGAAAGTATTTAGATGGAGTTTTGAGAATTAAACGTACCGTTTCTTTTCCCACATCTGCCCAAATGCGTCTGCGAGGTCAAAAGCGCTAATTTCTTCCGCGTCTTGGAATTTGAGGAATTCGTTGCCACCATGGCCGGTCATGTACACTAGGATATTGCTCCTCTCGTCCGTCATGAGTCTCTTACTCCTTGGCATATCTTCACCCACGCGATCTGTCATCAAGCGAATGAAATTCTCCACCGTGACTTCATAACCTCGATAGTCCACCTCGATGTTGCCGCCGTATAGGTCCAGGGCGCGATCTGCGTTGTTATATACGGTGCCAGGGAATGCGTTGCGCGGGTTGCATGCCATGTCATCTGGCAGCATAAGAATGATCTGCGAGTCGGGGATGCCGAGGCGCTTCACCGTACGGTATAGGGATAAGACATTGGCTAGGTGACGATAGTTGAACCAGAAGCGCGAGGTAGAGACGAGAACGGCCCAGTTGGAGGTGTGTTCGCTTGCCGCAAAGGGTACTGCCAATAAGGGCAGGAAAGCAGCGGAAAATTTCATTGCGAGTGTGGGGATTGCGTGGAACTGGAGATATAGATAGAGGTGCGATCAAACCAAGGGCGCGCGTGTGTGTCGCTGGTAATGTTGGTGAGATCTGACAAATCGGAGATAAGGCGGCCTTAACGGCGCTATTATGTCACGTGCGATGGCGACATACGGGTGTCATCCCGTTTTCTCATCCTAGCACCAACGTGTCTAGCCTATGATGACCCATGATGAAGCTTAATTCAAAGTCACATCCTTCTTAACCATTTCATCGTGTCTGTCTCCATCCCTCTCCAGAACTTAGCCAACATGGCCCCTGACCGAGGTTCAGCCTCACCCGATAACGAAAGAGATGGGCGTGTCGATGCACTCAACCGAAGCAGGTCGGGAGCTCGCATATACCTCGCCGGGCAAGCCGAGCAGCCACAAAACTTCACGCTTCGGGGTGTTCTTGTTGGCCTTACAATCGGGATCGTAATATGTTTCTCCAATATGTACTTTGGGCTTCAAACCGGCTGGGTTTCTGGTATGGCGATGCCGTCTGCCTTGATTGGATTCGCCTACTTCAAAGTAGTTGCTCGTACCCTGAGGCTTCCCTTCACGCCCGTGGAGAATGTTCTTGTTCAGTCCGTAGCTGGATCCGTAGGCACAATGCCTCTGGGTTGTGGATTTGTTGGCGTGATCCCGGCTTTGAACTACCTGTTGACAGAAGAAGAAAATGGGCCGCTCGATATCAGTCTGTGCAAACTGATCATCTGGTCTGTTGGTATTTGCTTTTTTGGCGTTGTGTTCGCCGTTCCGCTCAGAAGAGAAATGATCATTAGAGAGAAGCTCAAGTTCCCAAGTGGCACAGCCACTGCACTGCTGATCAAAGTATTGCATGGAGATGAGAAGACAAAGCCAGTAGTTTCACAAGACTCATCGAACGATGATGAAAGATTGGAAGAGATGCAGGGTTTATTGCAGGGTTCGAGTAATCAACCACAAGAACTTGATCTGAGGTCGTCATTAGATGATCAACGAGAGCAGAAAGAAGAGCTGGGAGATGATAGGGACTGGAAGGACAAAATTCGACTTTTATTGATCTCCTTTGCTGGATCCGCATTGTATACTGTTGTCTCCTATTTCATTCCGCAATTGCACGACATACCTGTATTCGGTCTGACTTTGGCAACCAAGTGGCTCTGGACTCTCAATCCATCGCCAGCCTACGTGGGACAAGGTATAATCATGGGACCAGCCACCACACTACACATGCTTCTAGGCGCTATTGTTGGATGGGGTATTCTCTCGCCCCTCGCAAAGCACAAAGGGTGGGCACCCGGACCTGTATCTGACTGGACTAACGGGTCCAAAGGATGGATAGTTTGGATCTCGTTAGCTATCATGCTGGCTGATTCTCTCATTAGTCTCGGTTGGCTCATCCTCCGGCCTCTAATGTCACTTGCAAAATCATACTATCTGATCGCGAAAGAGACGTTTCAAAACCATAGTTGGAAAGACATTCCCACCCTCAACATCACGCGAAATCAACAGTACACGCAGCTTCCAGCAGATACAGCCGAAACGCCTATCCCATCTCAAAAGGGCTACCTAAAATCGGACGAAGAACCAGACGCCCCACCCTCTCACCTTATCTCTAACCGCACCACAATAATCGGCCTCGTTGCATCCCTCACTTTATGTATAATCGCCGTTCACATCTCCTTCCCTAATCTCATCCCCTTCCGCCTAACCCTCCTATCTCTCGTCCTCGCCCTCTTCCTCTCAATAATGGGCGTCCGCGCCCTCGGCGAAACAGATCTCAACCCCGTCTCCGGCATCTCCAAACTAACCCAACTCGTCTTTGCCCTCGTCACCCCGACCACCGGCCCCGGTGCAAAAAACGCAGTCATAATCAACCTCGTCGCCGGCGCCATCTCAGAGTCCGCAGCCCTACAGGCGGGTGACTTACTCCAGGACCTCAAGTGCGGGCATTTACTTGGCGCCGCTCCCAGTGCGCAGTTTTACGGCCAGATCATTGGGAGTGCGGTTGGTGCGGTGATGAGTGCGGGCGTGTACAAGCTGTATACACATGTGTATACGATTCCAGGCGGTTTGTTTGAAGTGCCGACGGGCTACGTGTGGGTATTCACTGCGCGGCTGGTCACAGGAAGTGGATTGCCTCCGATGGTCAAGGAGTGGGCTGGTGGCGCGGCAGTTATTTTCGCAGCGGGTACAGCGGTGAGAGTTTGGGGGAATGCGAGGAAGAGGCAGGGTCTGAGTGGGTGGTGGATTGATTTTGTGCCTGGTGGTATCGCGGTGGCTGTTGGTATGTGTTTTCACTCACACGACCTCGTACTACGAAATTTGCTGACTGTTGACCTAGGCATGTATAATACCCCGAGCTTTACCCTGGCGCGCACGATTGGGGGCCTGATTAGTCTGTGGTGGATGAGGTGGAAAGGAAGAAGTGAGACGCCGATTATTGTTCTGGCAAGCGGATTGATATTGGGAGAAGGTTTGTTCAGCATTGTCAATTTGTTGTTGGCTAGTTTGAAGGTGCCCCATCTGTAAATTGTGTACATGTCATCAAATATAAACATTTCAAGGAAATCAAAGTTATGTTCAAAAAAAAAATCTTAATTTAAATGTCATAATTACTGCCTAGTTGATGTCCATACGTGCGAGTCATTACTTGACTTCATGCAAAGGAAGACCCTATTGTACCATGTAATGCACCGCCACCGTTCTGACGCCAGGTGACTTATTGCGAAATTTCAAGAACGAACGCCATGCCATGTTCCAAGCCCACAGACTCAGTCATTTCCAGACATCCAGCCCGATCATCCCGAGCTACTGTGCTGCCATTGACTATTTTATCATCCGTGTCCTTAATATAATCCACCCCTTGGAAATGATTACATATGTTCTCAGTCTACGATTAGCCCTTTGACGAGCCACCATATGCCATTTCCTGGAAGCCTTTGGGGACAGTCCAGCCATGTATAGCACATGCACGCATATATGCGTCCACCGCCTCACCAACACCGTAGTCTATGCGACCGCCATTCTCAAGGCGAGCGGGCTGCGGGTCAAGACTGGACATGGCCATGCGGACCTGAAGGAGAACGGATTCGATCGACGACACGGCGCTCCAGCCATCATTGGTCAGGAGCTGCATACACATGGCACCACCGGCAGTGACGTGACCACCTCCGCCTTGTTGGAAACCCAGAAAGCGGGGACGGATTACACGGACGAATGGTGGGCTCATGGGATACTCTTTGCCGAAGCGGAGTTCTAGTACGACGCTCTTGATATTCTTTTTCTTCATGTCTTGTGCTAATGGTAGGTCGGGATCAAAGGAATGTAGCTCTACAATCCACTGATACATATTTTCGATTGCCTCCTCGTCAATGTGCCAGCCAAGTTCGTGCGTAGGAGTCGTGTTTTGTACGGCCAATATATCTTTGAAGTCCTTCATCAAGCGCCGGGTGGCGACGGTGGTAGCCCACGCTGGCATTTGGAGCATAGGAAGAGTACTGTAGTCCAATGTACCGGGTACGTAGTCAGTGAGAGGCTTAGAAGATGTCGCCTTTGAGTTGAACATTTTAGACACCAAACCTCCTAGTTTAGACTTGCCCTTATCACCCTTGACAGAGTTAGGGGTTGGGAGCGAACTTTCTCCTTCAATCTGGAAGGTTTCATCATTGTCGAAGAAGATTCCAATGTCTTCTTCCAACGTGTCGATACTTGCTGTGTCATCATCCATGTCAATCTCAATAGGGTCATATTGGCTACCGCTAGCAGCCTTGTGACGTTTATGTTGCTGTGAACAATCAGTACGCTTTCTTTGATGGTGTTGTATGCCACGTACATTTGTTGACTTTGACTTTGGCCGCCGAGACCCTGATATCGCATGGATTGGAATGATGAGCGAATCTGAAACACCTCGTGGGGTCATTGATGGATCCTGCTCTAGAGATTCGAGCGGCTTTGAGTCTTTCTCAGCCGGAACAGCGGTGTTGTAGTCCTGTTTAGTCTTGACGAAAAGATAACGAGTTTGAATCCAATCGAGCTGAGCAACAACCAGATGTGGCGAAGTGCTTGTGAACTCCTTTGGTGCGTTGACGATCTCATTGAGCGCTAAAGCTTGCTGAATCTTTAGGTCGCTACTAGGCCAGTTCCATCTGCCGTAATTAAGGCTAGCATAGCCTATACTGGTGCCAGCATCAAGGGCATGATACACTCCATTACCATAAGCACGCCCATGGACCACTTCGTTGAAGTGAAGGCCCTCGCGGATAATGCTATGCCAATTTTGTATGGGACTACCGTGCCAAGCAAAGAGTGTGGGATGCTTCAGGTTGAGTCTGTCGGTTGTAGCTCGCACCGCTTGTATAAAACGGCGCTCTTTGTCAGGAGCTCCCATGGCAAACCGAAATTGCGCCCAGCCAGGCATACCGTACAAGCGATCTTCAGCCTTGCGGCCATTGCTAGCTTCACCATCACCTACTTGCATGATACATGCACGATTAGAAGCAATGATCCACCGCAATATTCCGAGCAACGCTGAAGGGAGGCGGTTGACCCATGAATTCAACGGGGATGGAGCTTGGTGTAGTAAATATACCATCATATCTTGCACAGATGGAAGTAGGTCTAGGAGGGTAACTATTGCTTGTCGTTTGTGTTCGTCGGAAAAGTCGTCGAAATTCTGATTGTAGATGAATAGGCTTGATGCACGAAACTCATCTGGAGGCGGACAAGGATCCTTCAAAGTGTTGGGTTTAGTGTGATTCCGAGAGGAGCTTGCATAATTGGTATCCTGCAAGTCTGTGTACTGCGCTGGTATGACGGGGGCCGATAGCTTAACATGTGGATAATAGTCGGTCTCCAGGACGCGAAAATGCATTGATTGAGCTGGATTAGCTTCCGTCCGTACTACGACCCAATTGTTTTTCGTGAGGGGGCATTTTTGGTCCTCTTCATAAAACAGTAGTTCGTTAGTAGACGCATTATACCTTGCCTTGATTGGATCTTGGTCTTTACCAATACCAGTGTTCTCTGTTGGCCGCGGCGCTTGATGTTGAGACGGAGCAGCCCATCCTTTATGCAATAAGATCTCGCTGCCATAGGTAACATTAGATGCTGCAGGAGGAACAGCTAAGCTGAGGCCTTGGGGGAAGTCTCGCAGTCTACCCTGGTAGGCGCTGGCGTAACAGAAGCTGATGAGAAGATCAACCACTTTTGGCTGAGAAAGTATCTCATGTTCGATGCTGGGGCCGAAACCTAACGACATATATTGGTATAGACACAGCGGGTTATCGCAGACGTAAGGCTTGATGGCTTGCAGTTCGGTATCCATCTTGGTAAAGCAGATGAGGCAGAACTCCGTACACCGGACAAAGTGGCGCAGGACAAATTGCATCCCGACAAGTGGAAGAGAGTGCTCAGGCCCAGGAGAATCTCGAATGTGATCAGCCGTGACAAGAGTTGGATACAGAGTCTTGACCACCTCCGGTACATAGTATTCGTCCTTTGAGCCGGCTACATGGGCACTATATGACGGTCGGAGGATCTGGTCGTGGTAAAGGGCTTCAGCGCCGTTCCAGGGCATTCCGCCATAGCGGTACTTGAGTAACATAGTAAAGCGTTGATCCAGTAGCTCATTCAAGGGCCTTGAAATGAAGGAATTACGGAAACCTTTTTTGAAATCCTCAGATTGCTGAGAATCGGAAGCCCGCGACACCTCAAGCCGCTTCTGTTCTTCTTTGCTTAACACTGCAAATGCTTGTATCGCTTCCTGAAGAGTAGGCTTGTAAAATGTGCAAATCCCAACGCGCATGGCAAAGTTGCGTCGTGCCAAAGCCGCATCATATGACTTCAGGTCGTCCATGTTCTTGTACCCATTCGGGTAGTGAAAGATCGTCACAAGGTATTCATTGGGTTCGAGCTGCCATGCTTGCATGGCTTCTTCCGATATTCCTAGCTTAGCAATGCGGATAGAGAGGCTGACATAACATGATGTTCCTTCTAGTAGGCCCCCTTGATGCCCGACTTTAAAACCATCCTTTCTGGCAATGGAAAGATCACGCCTTAACCGGGCATGGAAGGATGCTGTAGCCTCTGTGATGCCTCCCCCCGTGTTTTCTTTTGAGCTAGTACCAACGAAAGGCCGTGGGACCAGGTCTTCGTCACCAGGAAAGTACTCTTCTTCGTAGTCATCGTCATCGTCATCGTCAAAATCGTCAAAATCCTGTGAGTCGACCATCTGCTGATCGCCATCTCCGTCGGTAGACTCAAGTTTGCATGATACAAGTTCCAGGATTTGCTGTACACTCTTGCCAGCAGCAGCGTCTGAGATGTTGCTGAGTGTAGCAGCAACACCTTGTGGCGCATTGTCTGGGCCGAAGATCATGCACATATGATTTGAAGGGTAGTCGGCAAGCTCTGCGAGGAAAGTTAGCTGGGCAACAGGCATAGAGAAATGAGGAGTGTACCTGGGATGAGAACAGAAATGCTGAGCTGCTGGCCATCAGCTATGCACATGAAAGTGAACTCGCCATCGTCGTTGCCAGTTTTGACATCTGAAATGCCCGCAATCGATACACCATCAACTGCCTTCTGGAGGTCGGTCACGAAAGCCTTCCGCGGCATGATGTGGCGATTTTGACTCCTGATCGGGAAGAGGCTCAGATGATGTAGCGCGGTGGCGGTGGCGATGGTGGTGGATCAGGCAGCCAAAGATAGAAAGCCGCACTGTGATGATTGGGGCAGCAAGAGGTGACGTCGGGAGCGTGTTTGAGAGCGTGGAAGTTGAGGGAGTCAATGCGTCGACTCGCCAATTGCTAATTGCTAGCAAACTGAATGTGAAGCCAAGGTAGATGTGGGTGAATGAGGATGAAAGTGAGGGACCGAATAAGAGAAGAAGCGAGGCCACGATAGACACACTCGGCAAAGAGAGACTGACTCCTCTGCTGTACGACGCTGCCTAGCGGGCGGCAGTGTTGAGAGGTGAAATCAGTCAATGGTGGAGCTCAAGGCAGCAAGCTGGGTAGCTCCGCAGCGCGCAGGGCGGGTTCTACACGCCGCACGGGCCAAGATTGCTGTGTGCGAGGGAGTGGGGAGACTGCTTTGGTATGATGTAAGTGATGGGATAGTTTTGAGAATTGAATACAGCTCTGACGCGTTTTTTTGTGTTACAGTTTTGGAGAGAAACGAGATGGATGGTTACTGTATCGAATAATCACATCGTTGAACAGGCACAGCGCTGAACAGCCACAACATTGCATGGCCACAACTTTCAGCCCGTCGCGGTATTGAGACGGCTCTAGAATGATGTTAAGGGCAGGCAGAGACGGCATGCTTTAGCGGCCAAAGGTAGCCACCCCGCACTTGAACGCAGTCTACTGGTTGCCCTGAGGGTCCAGCCGGCCTCGCCCATGGATTGGGTACCAGTTTGACGCAAGCATTTACACTAGGCTCTCGGGCAGCATGGGAAAGCCCAAGGTTGCGGCTCTCTTGCTGGAGGAAGCGCATTTGAACTTGAGCTTGGGTTTGAGCTTGTGTTGCTGGCCTCACCCCACCACAAGTAGCACCAAACTGCGGGAGCGGGCTGATTTCGCCTAAACGTCCCGAGCGGCTGGCACCAAGCTCTGCCTAGCCAAATCAGATCCAGGAACCTCAAGCTGTCCATAATTGACACCATTGCCATGGCAGCAGATCCAGAGGGCTCGGCGCCCAAATCCTCCCACGTATCGGATGCTGCCCTCGCCCCGTTCCTGCAGCCACAGTTCGACCCCGCCCACTATCTCAACACCACCCTGCCCTCGCTGTCGCTGTCCTCCATATCCTCGCGCCCGCTCAAATCGAGCAATGCTGCCTCGTTGGCCGACCTCTCCTCCCAGACACAGGACCTGCTCTCGCAACTGAATGCACACACCACCCGCCTATCCGCCATCCTCACCCAATTGACAGACGACATCCTACGCAGCGGGGCACGGTTGGCATACGAAGTCGAAGTCCTTCGTGGCGAGACGCTAGGGCTCACAGACACCCTGACCCACGGCCTACAAGATGACGTAAAGAAATTCCTTCCAGCCGGCATCCCTCTGAAAGCAGGCCAGCCAGACGACGAGACCAAGAGCCCTGTATTGCCAGCCGACAAAGCTGGAGAGGATCCACAGATAGCCTATGTAGCATCAGCAGAACCTGATGATGCCACACCCGAATACATATCCGACCTTCGCACCCTCACAACAGTCCGCGCTCGCCTAGACACCGTCATCAAAGTCTTTGGTGAAGCCATGCAATGGCCCATTCCACCCAGCGACATCTCAATCACATCCTCCCTCATATCCGTATCCGGCCCCGAGCCCGGCACAGATCATGCCTCGCGTGAAGAAAAGGGCAAAGAGTTCGCAACATCGCTACGTTCCGAGATCGCCCAGCTCATAGCCGGCGACCCTGAAAACGGCATGGAAAAGGCAGAAACGAGGATACAGGCGCTGCGCGACCTCGCACAGGTCTGGAAGGGCACTGCAGAAGAAAAAGCAAGGATAAAGTTTGTCGATGGCTTGGTCAAGCTGGCTGAGGAGGAGCAGCGCGAAATCGACAAGGAAAAGGACAGGAATAAGGACAGAGGGCAGCAGCGCCCGGCTCGCAGTGCCAGTGTGCAAAAGCAGCCCCCGCCTGTTGTGCAGCAGCAAAAATCTGGCGGGTTCTTGGAGAACCTACAGAGAATTCGCGGGTTTGTAGAGTAGGAAATACATGCATTCAACCGAATTCTGACACATCGCGCCGTCACGTGATACCGCGCTACGGTGAACTCGTGTGATGGTGTAGGATGTGGGTCATCATTGCCATGAACTATAACCTACTTGGATTTTATTTACTCATTAGCTGTGTCCTATGGTGACAGCCTCACAAGTACTCAAAAGCATCACGATATCATAAGGCAAAATAGTATAGATGTCGTGATTCATCGTGCAACAAGAAACCCAGCAAAATCAAAGGAGTCTACCTATCACACCCACCCATACCTGGCTATGTTAGATCATCCCACGGGAGCCAGCCCTTGCGGGCGGCTGCAACTCAGCACGGAAATCACTTCAAGCCGCGATATGGGCGAAATGCAAAGGCAACCCCACAACTAAATCACCGAAAACGCCATGTCTGGCCAGGGTATCATTAACGATTGAACGCCGCCCAAATATTCATCCACACACACGCATCATCAGAATCGTCGTTAGTAAGTGGGAACGACCTCTAACATGGCCAATGCCCTTTTACCTTGGGCCTCAAATCCCAAGATCTGCTGCTCGCATGCCATGTGCAGCTTCTCCTCTCCCCTCTTCGCATTATACATGACCCATTGCTCAACGGTCATTTCCTTTTCTTGTTCTGTAAGACCGGCCAGGATTGAAGCTCGAATATCCTCGGATGTTGCCCCAGTGATGGTAAGCTCATCCAAACCAGCATCGACCATGATGTCGTTCATGAAGCCAGGCGCATTATGCTGAGTATGGAAGAACGCATCGATGTCAGTAGGCTGCCAGGCCATCGTGCTGTGGTTTGCATCAGCCTCCCTCAAGTGAGACGGTGTCTTCTTAGGCGTTCCGACCAGCAAGTTGTCGGGGAGGCTAGACATGGTGAACCTATTGTGGCTTTCTTCGGTCTCCTTAAAGTGAGATGGTGTCCTCTTAGGTGTTCCGACGAGCATATTCGAAGGCAAGCTTGACATGGTAAATGCTGCCTCGGCGGGCTGCTGTGAAGTTGTGTTGTGAGTCTCCTCAGCCTCCCTCCGATGAGACGGCGTCTTCTTAGGTGTTCCGACTGGCAAATCGTCGGGAAGGCTGGACATGGTGAATGGCGTATCCATTTCAGTGGGCATCTTCTTAGGGGTGCCAATTGGTAGGTCATCTGGGAAGTCTGAGATCTCAGAGTACCTCATGCGCTTTGAAGTGTCTTGGAACGACTCAGAAATGGACGGCTCCTCAATGGCCTGACTGCCGCGCTTCTTGCCGCGGGTCGACTTCTTTGTGGTGGCTGTAGTAGCGCTGCTTGCAGTTGATGATCGGGTAGAAGCACGCTTGGATTTGGTGGCACGCTTTGCCTTCTTCGGGGCTGGCTTTGGGGCTGGGTGATAGAATTCGGTGAGCGAAAAGAAGAGGCAGTCTGGGGAGCGACGGCGATGCTCCTCCATTGGATCATCTCCAGCATCCCAGGCATCGAGTGAAAGCGAACAGTATGGGCAAGTGACCCCATCTGGTATCCCGTCGGCAGGGTCGTAGTACCAGCCTGCTGCCGCCAGCTGCTCTGCTGAGGGATAGCCGGCGTTCGGGTCCAACGGCCACATGTCGCCAAATGTCTCAAGCCTGGCCGCAAGCATCGGTTCACTGATCGGATCATCCTCAGTGCGGCCGGGATCGCCATGTCGAAGTCGAATGCAGGTAACAGTCGCGTACCCACAGCTTGGAGAATGTGTCAAATGTTCGTAGGCTGGCACATCAGCCTCCTCCCAGCCATCCAGCTGGCATGTGCAGGAGAAGCATTGTACGTTGTCTGGACTGGCGGAGGTTGGCTTCCACACGAATCCAGCGAATGCCAAATCTTCTGCGCTGGGTAGTGAATACGGCCATGCCTTTGACTTGGGTACTGCCTTCTTTGACCGAGTGCTCGAGCGTCTAGACTTCGTGGCAGCGGCTCCCTGGAAGGTGGCCAGTCGCGCCTGCATGCTCACCATTGACGCGTCCATTGTAGAGGGTGAAGATCAGCTATCTACGCGTTTTTACGTGTTTTGATTGCTGGAGCGTGATCTAGAGATTAGAAAGACTTGATAGCACCAATTTAGTGAGATTTGAGAGTAGCTTCGATATCGGGGTGCGATTCGGTGTAAATGTATATCGCGTGTGTTTAGAGGAAAGCGCAAAGTAAACAACACCAATCGGTTATCAAATACCCGAGCGTACTAGCTACATAAACTATAGTAGACTATTATATACTAGAGGTTAGAAACTAAGATTATAAAACCTAAATATAATATATTATTTAATATATAGTTAGTACTATATATATAATATTACTTATAAAATAAAAGTTATATATTATATATAAATAAAAAATTATACTTTATATATAGAATTTCTACTATATAAAACTTACTTATACCTATTAAAAAAATTATATAATTTAGAAATTAAGTAGTTTAAAATTTTTTACTAATTCTTATTAAAAGTAGCTAGAAGATAATAGTACTTACTATAAGCTATAAGAAATAGTAAAGAGAAAATAGTAATTTAAGTAAAATTTTTAAAAAAGTAAATAATCTAATAACAAGTATGTATTAGGAAATGGACGCATCCCGTTTGGGTAATCTGGGCCTCGCTTACGGTTTCGCCCCTACGCCCGAATAGGTAATCGACCTCGACGTTTACCATAAAAACGCCCTCCCTCTCACCGTCATCTTTCTTCCTTCTCAACCTTTTCTCTCTATTCCTATCCCTCCGTCCATGCCCCCCCTAACCTGCTCCAACTGCTCTCATTGGGCCTCAACGAATCCTCTATCAGGCATTTTTGCGAACCCCGCCGCCGCCCCATCGCCGCACTGCCTCCTCTCGCCCCGTTATTTCACTCCTATTCAGGCACTGATGTCCAGCTTTTCGTGCCATGGCGATTATAGCTGTGGAAAGTAAGTCTCAGTTCGCATTCGTACCCGTTCAGCAGCCCCTCTGCTTTCTATTCCTATGCTCTCGTACACTCTCGCTATTTGTTTATCTTCGTTGCATGCTCTCCTCCTCTCTCGCCAAATGCTTGCTCACTTCTCGCCAGTGACGGCTACGGTTAACGGACGAAGCGCTCTACCCGCTGCATAGCCATACCAGTATGTGGCCTTACGAAACCTCTTCCCTGCTCCGGGCTTGCCGATAGTGTTTCCTGTTGCCCCCCCCCCCCTAATGTAATGCCTATTTTGAGCGAATAAATGTGTAGCTCACACGCTACCGTGTCAGCCCTGGCACGGCTATATTGCGCCCCGCCCCTTCAGTCGAATACGCAGGACCAATCCTTCAGACAGTGACGTGGACATTCACACGCATGCCACACTGATCAGCATGATACTCCACCTCTCATGATGTATACGGCGTTGCTGTAACATTGAAATGCAACCAAAAGGGGGCCGATACCTGAAATCTGCCAGCTGATAGCTCCGGGATGGCCGCAGGCGTGCCACAGGAGGCGAACAAGTTCTGAAGTCCAATCACCGGACCACAAAGCGCCCTCGACAGGAATCATAGATTCATGCGTTATTTGGCACGGACTTATCCCCCGGAAGAGAGTGCTTGACGATCGAAGAAGAAGCTAGCAATCGGTAGTTTCATTCGAGGTGATATGGACCCCTGGACAGCTGAAAGACGCCCAAGACGCCCAAGACCAGGTCATAGTAACCATTTGCTGGCCAATCGCTGGATGAGCTAGGCTGATTCTTAATACCACGAGTCCATCTACGCCGCTTGGTAGCATGATACGAGTGTCTTTCCAAGGCGCTGATGCTGGCAGACACTGAGCCCGCCCGCCCGCCCCTGCAGAGAGCGCCCTTGCGCTGCTCGCTGCGCCCCTTACAGTCATTTCCGCAATAGATGCGGTATTTATGCAGGCTCCTTATTCTTAGGCAGCCGTGTCGACCGCAGCATATAAAGCGACGCCGCTCAGTCTGGGGGGAGAGAGTTACTCCGTTCAGACTCCTCGTAGTCAGAGAAGTCACTAGATCGTCACTCCAAAATGGCGTCTTCTTGCAGCACCTCTTTATTAAATCCTTCGTTGTCTATGAAAATCGTTCCCTACGTTCCTCGAGCGCCAAAGCCTCGGCCAAAATCTAAGACGAAACTAGTATCTACAACCAAGACAGCAAAGCATACCCTTTCAAGAATCGACTCCTCTAAAGGTAATAGGGACTGGTTCGATATTGACGATTTCCCAATATCGGATTCATATGTATTGCGCTCTCTTTACCCAGGAGTATCTACTCTATTCGGAGCTGCGAACGCTTCTAGTTCGTTAGATCACAGTAATACCCGCCCACTAATTATTATATGCCGACGGCACTAAGCTAACACACGAGCGTAGATGCAGTCAGTAGCCTAAGTGCCGCCTCCAGATCGAAGAAGCCAGAGCATTACCAATCTGGCCGGGAATCGCTTGATAGAGACGCAGGCGAAACTACAAGCGTTGCGAAGACGAATTCGGCCCTAAACGGGTTATTTGACGGAAGCAGTCTAGGTAAGTATGCAAATAAATTGCGTAGCTAATTTACTGACTCGCAATAGAATTCCCTTTGGCTCTGGAGAGCGACGCAGCGGAAGAACACCACAGCATAACGCAAGTCACGCCTGATAACAGAGCGTCAGACTATCAAAGGAACAGTTACCACGTAGATGCCGGCATCGAAGAATACAGTACTGGACAGCATGGCGATCTCGACGCAGCTGCCATACGCACTCTCGCAATGGAGGGTATGGAGGGTATTTGTCACAGTGAGTAGTGTTGTAGCACCGGCTGAGAAGCCTATTCTGACGTCTCTAAAAGAGCCATCGCCGGTGGAGGACGAACTACTCTTCAACGTCGACGTTATAAGCGGACCGCCGTTAACACGTAAACGAACACGCCGTTCATCTAATAGCACGATAGTCTCGGCAGAGTTGCCAGACATTACGTCAGAACCGGCGCTAGAAGACCATCGTTTAGCGAAGCGGCGAAGGCCGTTTGAGCGACAGGCGGAGAGCCTTATACTCGATCCGGTGTCTACACTCGAGCCGACGCCTCTACTAGACCCTAGCAGCCTAGATTCCTGTTCTATAGTCAGCAATAAGCCTAGTCCCAACCCTCTTGACTATGGTAGCCAAAGTGGCGGCGCCGGAAGCCGAGTCCCGCTCCCAAACATCCCTGACGAAGAGAATGGCGACGATGACGCATATGCTTGGGAAACAGTCGAGGAGCTGTCGCATTCTCCAAGACAATCAATCCCTCATTTCGAAGGAATGGAGCGTGAAAAGGACGGAAGAAGCAGTGATGATGAATCTGAGGTTGGCCACGAAGACGAACAGGTCGATGAGGTTTCCAGCCGACCTTCAGTGAAAACTTCCCAAAGTAAACACAACGATCATCCAATTCAGAAGAGGGAGCGCGGTCTATCACGGACTACTCTTAGACGACGAGGCCGGAGCACGGTGCCAAGGAGGACGTCGCGAAATGCAACGCTATCCCAACCACGTCAACTGTCTAAGCCCAGAACAGAGGGCGCAACCAGGTCTTGGTCTCCACGAACATCCTCTCCAGGAACGAAGTCTGGGGGTAGAATTAACAAAAGCCATGGACCTTGTTCCACTGCGGCTTATCAAATAACCGATCTCACGCATTGTCATGTTCCAAAGGGCTCGTCGATTGTGACAGCAACTATGCGCTGCAGCGAGTCGAATTTGTCTCCCAACCCCATAGTCTTGTGTCGCAAGCTCCTCGGTGGTGAAGGCAAAGTCATTAGAATGATGCGGCTGTCGTTAGATTCATGGATGCTACTGGGATACCGCTATGATGATGCGCCAGGCGCATGTACCAGCGAGAGCCCGATGCCGCATAACCCCCTTAGCCATGCTGCCAGTCATAGCGCTGACCACACAGCGCTAACCCTGAGCCTTTTTCGCTCTAGATTTTGCAGGACAGTTTTTCCTACCCTCGCAACCTCCCTCTAATACTAGGAAGTTATTATCAGCCCTATGCGCGCTACGGGGCGCGATTTCAGGCAGGGTCGCCACGTCGATTGGTACTTCTAGCAGAAGCGAATCACTAATATTGGCTAATGCGGGGTAGACCACCAGGTATTTTACTGTAAAGATATGTGGCTGTGTAGATCGTACAAGCGCTCGGAATATAAAGTAAGCCCGGCTAAGGGTTAAGAGCAGTGCTACGACTTGGCCAGCCCGGCACTTTGTGTAGTGAGCCAACACGTGCTGGCGTCGGAACTGGCTTCGGCACAGTCATCCTACAACTTCGAGATGCGGTCCAACGCACGATTGAGTTTGACAGCCTCGACGAGACGCAGCTCCGCATTACCACCTCGTCCTCCTGCCATTGTTCTCTCCGTTAACTAAACGAAAGACCTGATCAATATAATAGAAAAGAGACGAGTAGGTAAACCCAAATCATTCCGACCCAAACTATTTAAGACCGACAAAGGTTCAACTTCTAGGGACTGTCTTCAAACAGAACTGTTAACCTCGTCCTCCCTACCCCCGAGGATGTGGAAAATAAGGTTTTCCTGTACTTGGCTGTACAGTTTCCTTCAATCTCGCAGGGTACCGACCCTGCGCGGGAGCGATCGGGGCATCTGTTTGACCCTGAACAATGATTAAGAGACGACAGCAATTGAGGATGTCAGCAATAGGCTTTGGCGAGTGCGGAAAGCGGTGAAAGCTCTCCCTCACCGCTTCGGTGAGGATAAGAAAGCTATCAATGATCAACACTGAGAACACCAAACAGTATCGACAGTATCTCGCATCAAGATGGCTAGCACCAATTCAACTTCGAGCTCTATGGGCCGACCCACCGAAACAACTTTGGACATGGTGGGCAGAGGTCATTACCAAGGTAGGCTGGAACCTACCGATGCAAACGCGCCACGCTTTGATGGGCGCAACGTTACAGATTTCCTAGAGGAGTACAACTTCGAAGCAGATCGGGTAGGGTGGAGCGATGAGTATCGAAAGCTTCAGCTCCCATACTTCTGTGAGCAGCGTTACAAAACGTTCATTCGGAAGCTGCCTAGCTATTCAAACCGAGCAATCTCGTGGACCACTTACCAAGGGGAAATCTCCAAGTTGTATGCAAGCCTTGATGAGAATCGGAGAAGGGGAACTCGATCGTTTCTCGAAAGCTATGTGAACGAGGTTCAGCGCAGGCAGCCAATGGTAAGGCTGGCCGAGTACTACAAGGACTTTGTTACGTATTTTGAGGCGGCATTAGCCCGAGGACAAGTCGCAGAGCAGGAGAAGGGCCATTTCTTTTTCCGAGGGCTTGCGAGGGAGGACATGGAGAAGGTGTTACACCTAATGCCGAAGGAAGATCGCCCAAAGCTTCATCATATCAGGAGCTTTGATATTGACAAGATCTACGATTTCGTTCGGGAATACCATGAGCAAGAGGAGGGCCTGAACGCGCTGAACACCGATTACGGCGCGGTGAGCCGGGCCTTGGCCCGGAAGGATGCAGCAGGACTGGATGAGGAGCTCCCTGTGATAGGAAGTATGGGATTAGCGAAGTCAGTCGCTGTTCCAGGCATTATCAACCTGCCAACAGCGGCCAAACCAGCAGCAACGAAAAAGGTAGACCTGATTGCAAACCACCGAAACCGCCAGAACCGAGGCCAGTCGCGCCAGCTCCAGAGTAGAGAACGAGAGCCATTGTGAAACAGACAGCAGAAGTGATGAGGAGCAGATGAAGAGAGCAATCACAGAATCAAGAATGGTAACGAAAAGTATCGTGATTAAGAAGAAGCAACAGGGCTTCTGAGGAGGACTATATGCTTAGGAGCTCTCGCAGTGGCTCCGCAATCGGCACTCGGTACACCACACCCTCTCCCAAGAACCGCTCTGCTGGTAAAGTTGAGTGGGTACTGCTGCAGGATTCGACCGACTTCCGTTCGACTGGGAAGGACTAAGTGGAGCCGATGGGCTGGCAGGGTCCCGAGAGCGTTCGCATCAAGAGCGTGTGCTGCTGCTATTGGCCGCAGTGCTGGCATGAGGTAATGGCCCACTTCACAGCGGAGTGGAGTCGTAAGAGCATGATAGGTAATGTGAAAAGTACAACTGCTCCGAGTAGCTGGTACTGTGGGGGGGTATTAAATTGGACACCTGAGCTGGCAATCTGGACCGCACGCAAGCAATCGAGAGGAGTAGCGGTGAGCGTTCAACGATGAGGACTCGGGCTGTTGTGGGAGCAATGCTAGCAAAGGGATTTTGGAGGAGTTTGCTCTCGTTGGAGACACAATAAGGTGTGCAGAGCTTTCGGGAGGGATGGGATAGGCGTTTTGAAGATAGGCAACTGGCTTTCGGAGCTTGAAGGGACCAAGCTCAAAAACCTGGGGAGGAAGATGTGGTGTAGTAGAACCGCACGTGATTGGGGAGGCTTAGGTTAGGATTGCGGCTCTGCGGGAGCCGATAAAAGGTGGGATAAGAGCAGATAGCCACCGACACCAACTCGTCATGTAGCTACTCAACCTATATATTTCCAACTCTACTCGCCGACTGCGGGTCGCCACCTGCCTCCTACTTCAACGTGCATCCTAGTATGCCACAACACATGGCCCCTTCCTTCCTGACTAATACGGTCCTTGAAGCAGGTGGGATGTAGTAAACCTATTGACAGGAAGGTAAGACCGTCTAGCTGGCGTATTTATCAAGAATCGTCTCTCTCCTACGCAACGAGTTCTTCTTTTTCCTCCACCAACATCAATTAATACCATCATCATTCCCATATCATTACCATCACGCAAATGTGAGTACTATTTGTTCCAACTGTCACGCTAGACACTTCTCCTAATCATTATCATCACCCCGAAATTGGACCGTCTGCCTTCTATCATCTTGCTGTTGCAGATGCATGACATGGCTTTCAAACTAACTGCTTTTCCTAGGCCGACCCTTCGATCTGGTCGTGTTGTTTCTGCTGCTGCTGCTGCCCCCCTCGCCCTCGCCCTCGCCCCCCCAGCCCTCGCCCGAGCCCGCCGAGCCCTCGCCCTCGCCCGCGCCCGCCGAGCCCTCGCCCTCGACGCTGCGGAGTGGGCCGCCCTCTACAACGGGGTGGGAGGAGATCCCCTGTTCCAGCTGGATTGCGCTACGGAACGGGCGGAACAGGCCGTGAAACGGGCGGAACAGGCCGTGAAACGGGCTCAGAGAGTCGTGGACGAGGCCGCTCGCCGACTATAACTGATAGTAATAATTTCATTTCTTATGTTAAATCATTCGGCTTAACTTCTACTTCTACTCTTTGCTCCACCCTCTTTCTTCTCTTCTTTTGCTCTGCTGCCTTTCTTCTTCTCTTCTTTACCAGGACGATTGGCTGGCACCTTCACGTGGTGTCCTGGGTTAGTAGCGCAGCCTGTTCGCGGGCTGGTCAGCGAAGCCAAGACCAGCTAGTAAGTAGATAGAAATCTGTATAAATACACTAATTAGACTATGCTTTGCATCATTCCCTCGTGACGTATTTGACATAGTGATTCTGAATCAACAACTCCATCCGGCAAGCGCAGATAATAAATTGCATCGCCATGGGACTTAATATCCACGTCGCGTAATGCTTCCTTCTCCAACCGTAGATAACAGGGACCAACCTTCTTCCAGGACTCAACAACATCATCACTAAGCTCAAGATCCCATGTACCACGCCATGTAAGTGTAGCCATTGCAGTATATCGCTGATAAATTACCGCACAGGCTTGTCCCGGTTCACTGTTCCAGAGCACCATGGTTTTAAGCTGCGGCATCTTCAGCGCAACCGAACTGGCGTTTCGCAATAGTGTATAAACATTTTGATAAGAAGCTGTCTGGGCCAGTATAGATGATGTGAGTGTTAGCGACTGCAGGACATTCCAGGTACATGGCAGCTGCTGGCATGAGGTGAAAAACTGCTGGGCGTCGATTATGTATGAAATAGAAAGACGCTCTAGATGGTGACTTTTGGCGGCAAACGCTTCGGCTAGCCAAAGATTTACAGCTAGGATAATTTCAGCTGGGGCAATTTTGATATCTAGGCCTAAATATGGCTGATAGTTATTTAGTGCCAGCGTAAGTTGGTTGTTAAAGTCCTTGAAGATAGATACTCTTTTGACGTGTTTTGGAACACATGTATTGAGTAAACCGGCTAGTACTATCAAGATATTAGAAAGAAACGTAAAAGCGTATAATAAAATATAATATAGAGTTAAACGTACTAGATGTACATCGCCTCTGGTAGTCGAATTGCGGGATAAGCCACAGCTCGTAGGCTATACTTTCTAGCCGGGGGAGTTTCTCCCACAAGGTCTTTAGTACTCTAGGACAAAGCCTACGTCGAAGTTGTCGACGTATACAGAAGTCTGTAATAGCATAAACAACAGGAAGAGTTTGGGGGACGCTTGAGTAGAGCGTAGAGAAGATGTGCGAAATAGCCCACCAACTAGGAGCCTCAACCTGCTGACCATTAACCCAGCCGTGCTTTGGGTCGTGCCATCTAATAGCTTTCTTCTGTTGAGTCCAGTCTCTTGTATCTTCATGTCCGGGTCCAAAACAGTAGTTCTTAAACCAATGTTGTGAGTCACTCGGTGAAGATACGTTCAGCTCGAGTATCAGCCGACCTGTAGGCTGCCAGGTACTCAGGATAGAAAACAGCCTTAGGATCGCCTTGCTAAAAATAGTAGATATACGACGACACATATAGCTACTACTTTGTTCACAATCGCGACAGGTATACCGAGGAAGATCGATATTAAAACAGATGTGCTGGACAAGAGGCCTTTGTCGGATAACGAGGGTTTCTAGTTTGTCTAGACAGGATGGCTGCAATGCTAATTGGGAGAAATTCTTAGGTTCAAGAATAGCCTGCCATTCTTTGCAGACAGCTGCGCACTGAGCCCAGCCATGATGTTTCTGGCCTGAGATTTCGTCGAGGATCAAAAGACGGATATCTGCAGGCAACGAGAGCCAGGGAAAGGTGATGTGATCGTGTCTCTTGGTCATTGTTGAGATAGAAGCTGTCAGGACTGGATGGTCCTGCATAATGAAGTATGGTCACGTAGGATAATAGATTGAAAGTACCCAGTAATAAGAGTGTATTTGCAGATGAAGGATAGAAGAATCGCTACCGGCGGGGTAGAATTCTCTTCTCTCTTATATACTAGGCCTCCAACGTACCAAGGTAATGGTTAGGCACTGGTAATCTGTCCTCAGTTCTTACAGAAGCTTCCTTGGTAGTAATTGTGGAGTAGGAAAGGAACTGTGGGCGTCCAGCCAAGCCCGGACAGCGCTAGTAAGCGAGCCAATTAGACTATGCCCCTGATAGCCGCGTCCGCCAGGAGCAATTGGCCAAAGGAAGACTTTTGATGTCAATACTTCGAATTCGGTTTCACGGGTCGAAAGTCCTGATGAATTCAACCTTCTAACCATGCGCAGCCTGGCATTCCCTCTCCTGCTCTAGAGACTGCTCCTTGTTAAAACAGTCAAGGCAAAGGCCCAAGCTATTCTTGAGAACTAAGTCATACAATGGTTACACGGGGTGGTTACTTTAGAGGGTAGGTTAATCCGTGCGAGGATTATTCAGTGGAAAGGGACTTTGATTCTGAATCTCAGCCCACAAAAGGTGAGCAACAGTATCAGTGATGCGAGGCTTGAAAGTAAAGACTAACCGTGGTTGCAATTTGATATAATGAGTTGACTACAACCAGCAATAGATAGAGAACTCTTCTCTTCTTATGCTCGTTGTACTACGAGTAGCCAGCCAATAGCCTTCTACTCCCGCGGAACCTACACTGCTCCCGCTAAGCCTCGCGAGCAACCTGCTCCCGGGAGCGTCTCCATATTTCCTCCTAGCGGGATCACTCTGCTCCCGCTAAGCCCCGTGGGCGTCCTGCTCCCAGGAGCGTCCCCATCTTTCTTGCTAGCGGGATCACTCTGCTTTTAGTCATGTAATCTTCGGCCCCTCACGGCTCATGTGACCAGGCCTCCGCAGACGTTTCCCAACGATAGGGCTTCTCGCGCGCCTTCGTTGACCTCCTTGCTTCTAGCTGGTAACATCTTGATGTCGTGCTTGATCCTCCTATGCTAATCTTGATGTCGTGCTTTGATCCTGTGCTTAATGTCGTGCTTAATCGTGATGTCGTGATGTGTTTGATCGTAATACCGTGATACCGTGCTTGACCGTGCTTGATCGTGACACCGCGATACCGTGCTCGACCGCGCTTGATCGCGATGCCGTGATACCGTAATGCCGTGATGCCGTGATATCGTGTTTAATCGTGATACCGTGATACCGTGCTTGACCGTGCTTGATCGTGATGCCGTGATGCCGTGATACCGTGCGATGGCATCGCGGTCTGGTCCTGATGAAGGCGCCGCTGTCTGGCCCTGATGATGACGTCGCGGTCTGGCCCTGATGATGACGTCGCGGTCCTGATGAAGGCCTCGCGGTCTGGCACTGGTGAAGTGTTACCAGCTAGCAAGGGAACTGCAAAGGTGCGCGTGAAAGCTCTGTCGTTAGATGACACCTGCAGACGAGGGCCATGAGGATCACGAGGGCCGATGCAGGTTGTCTTCAGCTAGACTTGTGATGGCGTCCATGTCGTGCACGTCGAACCAGACCTTGGGATTGAGCTCACCGTAGTCACCGCTGCCGGAGGTTCGTTAACACCCTATTGCGGAGCGGTCCAACGATGCGATGGAGTCGAGAATAAGACCAACTGACCCTTTGTAGACGGCTATGTGCGTATATGGTCTACCGATGCCATTCTATACTCGAACAACCCCGAATACAAAAAGCCTAAGCAGCTCGCAGCCGTCAGCCATCATTCTGGCACAATCCATGCGGTCCGCTTCTCCTCTAATGGCAAATACTTAGCCTCGGGCGCAGATGATAAAATAGTATGTGTCTATGCGCTGGATAAGAATGCACCAACACACGCTGCATTCGGTAGGTCGAATATCGCATGGGGCGGAACAACTTCTGATGCGTCTCATAGGATCGAATGAGGCTCCTCCCGTCGAGAACTGGCGCGTTATTCGCCGCGTCATCGGACACGACAACGACGTGCAAGATCTTGGTTGGCTGTTTGATTCCTCGATACTGGTCTCTGTTAGATTTGGATTCGATAGTCGTTGTATGGTCAGGACATTCGTTTGAAAAACTGAAGATATTATCAAATCACCAGAGCCACGTCAAGGGCATAACTTTCGATCCTGCGAACAAGTACTTCGCGACCGCCAGCGATGACCAAACCATCAAAGTTTATCGGTTTAATTCTCCTCCCCCGAATGCGACAAATGGACCTGTCAGTTCCGTGGCTATCCTTGCACGTGGAACTTGGGATGGAGACATTAGCTTGGTAGGCTATGAAGGGTCAGTAGAAGTGACTTCATTCTCTCCAAGACTGTTCTATCGTGAACCATCCGGAGCCGATCATGACGGAAGCGTGTTTCAACCTAGGGGCTGTACCGGCAAGACGGATTAGGAAGCCAGGTCCAGGCCGAGAAGCGGGACGGCGGACAAGGCCAGCGATGTTGGCTTCTAGACTAGGCATGTGCTTCGGCTTGCCACCATCTACATGCACGTGTTAGCAGAAGCACGTGTAGCGAAACATGTGAGATAGGTCAGATATAGTTACGAATTACTATATCGTTCTCGGAAGCCGTATCTGCAATGAGCTGCGTGTCGTCGAAGCTGCCGCGAACGATGCGGATGTTAGAATAGCGGGCAGGAAATCCGTCTGGAACTTTACGCATAAGCACGGCGATATTATATTCGGGGTGGCTCATGACCAAATTGTCGAGTACAGAGCCGTTAATGTAGCCTGTAGCGGCGGTGCTTGATGGAAGCGTTAGCGATGGGTATAGAGGTAAGCTTGGGCGAGTTTGAGTAAGTTGGCTTTGCGTACAAGAAGATATGTGAGGTCATTGCAATAGAATCCTACTAGCGAGACCACTTGTGCATCCCATAGCACTTTCACACCTGGCATGGTCCTAAAGCAATCAAGTCCTCAGTGCTTGATTGCCCGCAAGAATGTCAAGTCGGAGAAATGTGCATCGACTGCAGCCATCCTACCAAGAAGCCTCAACTGGTAGCTATCGACCATAACGGCAACGTTCAAGGCATACCAGTGTACCTTGGTATTAAGACTGAGGTTGGAACTGGCAAAGGCCTGGTGAGGCTTCACTATGAAACCGGATCCCAAAAGTGGAAGGCTTTCACGCTGGTTCATTCGGTTGCGGCGCGAGGGTTTGGGGTCAAAAATGACCTTTCTTGGAGCACTTGGCCGAGAATATCTGCCAAGTACTTCTAGCCTTGGCAACAACGGTTCCCAGTTAGGTGGACAAAGCAGACGCTGCCTAGTTAGCTTTTTCTTCATGGCGTGGACCTGAATGCATACCATGTCAGCGTTGGATGGATTTGAAACTGTGCATGCCAAATCTGCCATCTGCCGTTTCACTGCTGGCGTGTTAGAAAAGCGTGTTCCTCGGGAAGAATGGTGTGCATTCAGGTTGTCACTAAGAGGGTTCGATGACGGAACCGACGATAAAGCTACAGCTATCGTGGAGGATGACTGAGCTGTGAGGGCCATCAACCCAGCGCCTTCAACCGCATTGTCGGTGGTATATTGCATGTTCGACCATGTCTAGGGTTCTTCTTTGTGTTTTTTGAGAAATAAAGCGGAGAGCCTGGCATTGTTCTGGAGTTGAGATGGGAGATTTGGCGATTCGGCGATTCGGCGATTTGGCGGGAGGTGGGGCAGCAATGAAGACGGGCAGCTTAGTAAGCAGCTTTTGAGGCAAGGATCCTTGGCTGCCACAGATGGAAATTTGTATTGTAGGCCTTGTAGTGTGCTACCGCGTCCTCATCTTCGGAGAAGGATAGGTCGTACTAGGTACCTGCCGACGGCTTAAGGGCTACGACTTTTAAAATGTACGAGGACAATTTATAGTAAGTACTATTATCTTCTAGCTACTTTTAATATTAAATTATAGAAAAAAAAAACTTAGTTAAAATATTTACTATAAATTTATAATAAATAATAAAAATAAGTAATAAAAGTAATTAACTTTATTAATTATAATATTTACTTTTTAAGTAACTTATTAATTTAATAAGTTTTTTTTTAATTATATTTAAATACTACTTAAAACTACTTAATATTAAAAGTAGTAGAAAAGTAATAGTACTTACTATAAGCTATAGAAAATAGTAAAAAAATAATAGTAATTTAAGTAAAATTCTTAAAAAAGTAAATAATACTTACTTAACTCTATATATAAGTATAGAGCTTTTTATATACTAGTATATAATAAAGCTATAAAATTTCTAAAATCTTATAATACTCTAGATATATTATAGTTATAGTTTTTAGTTTAAAGTAAAGCTAGTATACTATTAGTATAGAGCTAGTCTACTATACTAGTATATAAGAGGCTCTATACTTATATATAGAGTTAAGTAAGTATTATTTACTTTTTTAAAAATTTTACTTAAATTACTATTATCTTTTTACTATTTTCTATAGCTTATAGTAAGTACTATTACTTTCTAGCTACTCTTAATATAATAATACTTTCTTACTAATAGTTTAAAGATAATAAATATATACTCTTTAAAGTTTATACTAAGCTATAACTATAGAAGAAAATACTTAGTTAATAGTTAAATAAAACTCTATATAGAGTATAAGTAGTATATAACTAAAATATACTCTTAGTATACTTATAATAATTAAAGACTATATTTATAAAGTAACTATACTACTAAGCTAGCTACTTTTACTTAGTATTAACTTTCTATCTTTACTTCTTAATAACTTCTCTACTACGTAAGCTAAAGAGATAAATATAATATTATTTAAAAGCTATAATATAGGGCTTTTAAGAGATATATAAATTACCTAAATAGGCCTAGTATAAGGGAAGTTATTAAGTATAAAATATTTAGTATTCTAAAAGAAGCTCTAATCCCTATATCTAGTACTTAGTACCTATAATATTTTATATAACTTTAATATATTATTAATATATATATAATAAATATATTTAGGTAGTTTTATAGCGTATAGCTAAGTTCCTATAAAGCTAGACTAGCTAGAAAGCTAGTATCTTAAATATTAATATTTCTCTATATTATCTATAAATATATACTAACTATAATATATTCTACTAATAAAACTAATAACCTAATAAAACTAATACTTTTTCTTAGTACTATAAATACTACTTCTTTAGAAGTTAATAATAAACTCTACTTAGTACTTCTTACTACTATAATACTACTATCTAATTTAGAAGTATTTTTTTTTCCTTTCTAATATATTCGCGTATTATACCCTATCTTCTTATAGTTTCTATAGTACTATTAACCTAGTTATACCTATTCTTAAGTACTCTTACTATAAGCCTTTTTTTTCTTTTATATATCTTTTAACTTCTCTATAGCTACTTATATTACTACTATTCTATACTCTATTATACTACTATACTAAATTTACTTTCTTTTATAAGTTTTCTACTAAGTTAGCTTATCTATTTACTCTTTAAGCTTATATATATAAGCTTAAAAAAAAGTATTCTAGTATAGTATTACTTTAGTACCTTTAATAAGCTAAGAGAAGCTAGCTTATATAGAAACTAGTAACTATATAAAGGAGTTCTTTATAAGCTTTAATTAAAACCTAAATTTAAGTATATTACTTAGAGTTTTTAACTACTATAGTATCTCTAGTAGTAAAGGTCTTAGTAGAGTATAAATATATATATTAAAGTATAGAGAAGTAGCTTAATATAGTAGATTAAGAAAATCTATTAAATATTAGATAGTAGCTTACTTAAGCTCTATTTAACTATATAACTTATATAACTATCTAATTAGCTTATTACTTACTACTCTATTAGCTACTTAAGTACTTATTTCTTTTATATAAAGTAATCTAGTACTTTTTATATATCTAGAAAGATAAGTTCTAAAGTTTTAAAAGCTTTTTTATAGTTTTCTTCTATAAATATATTAAAAAATATATCTTTAAAAGTAAAGAAAAAGCTTTCTTTATTAATATAGAAGATATATTTCTATACTAAGCTCTATACCTAATTAGAGTACTTATACTTTAATAGTAAGAAGTATACTATATTAAGTAGCTAAAAGATATATAATAAATAGGTAAGTATATAGAAAGTAAAGATTTTATTTTTAAAGTAGTAGTCTTTAAACTATAAGTTAAAGTAGCTCTTATAGCTATCTAAGATAAGTAGCTAGTATACTTCTACTTAGTATACCTTTATATATATATTAAAGTACTTTAACTACTTTAAGCTAAGTATATTTATTATCTAGCTATTTTCTAAAACTAAGAGCTTTTAGTCTAGTAGTATACTTATCTCTTTATACTAAGTAGAGATATAGATATACCTTTTATAGATAATAAATAGTAAGATAGTATACTTTACTATATAGATACTCTAGATAACTATAGCCTACTTATAATTACTACTTTAATTAAGAGTAAGTTATTTATACTTCTTTAAGCTTATAATAACCTTTATAAACTTAATTACTTTTATCTAGAAGCTAGTTTTATTAAAGTTATAGATATTTTTATTTATTACTTTATACTAGGCTTTAGTCTTTTCTATAAGCTTAAACTATATACTAATAACTTTAGAATTTTCTTAGAGTATTTTCTAGTAATTCTTTACTTAGTTAAATATAATCTTAAGCTCTTCTAAATATATTATAAAGTATATAGGCTAGTTCTTACCTATAAGCTTACTACTCTACTAAGCTAGTACTTTATTAGCTATATTAGCTACTTTATAGAGCTAGAGAGTAAATCCTTATTAGTTAAAGTTAAAGATATAGTTAATAATTATTTACTTCTTATTAAGAGTAAGTTTCTAGTTATTAGCGTATATAGTAGCTTAAGGTATAATTCCTTTAAGTTAGTTAAAAAAGTAATAATAATTAATATTAAATACTTTAGTAGTATATTACTAGCTTTAGAATTAGCTTAAAGATAAAGCTTAAAGAGTAAGCTCTACTTTACCTTTATATATAGTAGTATTTTATTATTATTATTAAGATATAGTAGTAAAGAAGTAGTATTTATAGTACTAAGAAAAAGTATTAGTTTTATTAGGTTATTAGTTTTATTAGTAGAATATATTATAATTTATAACTTATAATATAGTTTTTATAATACTATTATTAAAGCTATAAAATTAATTTATTAATTCTAGTCTATTAATAACTTTATATTATTAACTAAGTAGTTTTAACTATAAAGTAAAACTTAGTATTACTATTTATAAAAAACTTATTTTTATTTTTTAAATATAGTATAATATATAAAGTAAAGTTATTTTAATACTTTATATATAATTATCTTAGTATAATATAAGTACGTAAATATAAATATTATTATTATAAGTACTAAACTTCTATTTTACCTAGCTTAATAATTACTAGGCTATATACTATAAAACTACTAAAATATAATTATTATATATATATATTAATAATATATTAAAGTTATATAAAATATTATAGGCGCTAAGTACTAGATATAGAGGTTAGAGCTTCTTTTAGAATACTAAATATTTTATAAAATACGTTATAGCTTATATAAAAGTTATATTATAAAGATAACTTTTATTATAGCTTAGAAGAAAGCTAAAAACTTAGCTTTAGTTATTAAAGTAGTAACTATATTTTATTTACTTACTCTCTATACTATAAAACTACTAAATAATTTAATTATATATCTTGCTAAGCTCTATAGCCGAGTTTTGGTCTGTATTAGGTCCTCGCTCTATCTCTTTTGGTGTGTTGAAGTGATGCTGCTAGGTATAGTGCAAGGATATAGGCAAACCAATGTGTACGTATAGACGAGACGATGACGTCTAGACGTATATAGAGAGTCTAGAGGGATAGAGTACACTTAGTACCTGTGGTGCACGTCGCGGATCGCCGCCAAGGGACAGGCCCAGGCAGCGTGAAAGGGCCTGAGGTGATGAAGCATAGAATGCGCCCTGTGCCAATAGCCCAGCGATGCTGCAAGACGAATGCATCGTTCCTCGCCAGACCTGACGACAAGAAGCGACTGAGCAGGCGGCCAAGGGCAGATTCGCGGGGTGGGCAGCGTGCAGCAGCCCCGCGTTGGGGAATAGGAGAGGCGCGAATCAGGCCAAAGCTCCAATTAAGTGGTACCTCTGAACGCGTCCTCCCAGAAAGCCTCTCTTCGCTCTTCCACCTTTCCATCTCCACCCTTGCGCCTTCATCGAGAACGTCGCACCCGCCCCATCGTCGCCGTCGTCTACATAGTCGCGTTCCTGCCCAACATGCAGCCGAGTTTCCGGGCCAACTATAATCCGCAGCAGCAAATGGGCATGCCTGCCGGGCGAAGAGTACCTGGTAAGTACGACTGACCTTACCTCTCCCCACCGCGCCCATTATGATTAGCAAGTCTGACCTGGCGTTTGCCTTCCGCAAAGGCGGCATTGCGCCACCCCAGCATGCTGCCGCCCAGCAATACAGCAACAACGCAAGCATGCAGGCCCAGCAGCGCGCCGAAGCCGAGCGTCGCGAAAAGATGCGTCGGACTGCAAAGAACCCGACCGACAAGAACATCCCAGAGGGTGTCGAGGACGTCTGCATTGGCGATGGCGTGGCCCGCTACCGCGAGTTGCGCGAGGTGGAGCGCACGCTCGACGCAACCATGATGCGCAAAAAGCTTGATGTTATGGACTCCAAGCACCACACCAGTGCCTCGCGCTACGGCACCATGCGCATCTGGATCTCCAATACCGTCGACAACCAGCCCTGGCAGAGCAGCGGCATCGACGCCGACGCCTTTGACTTTGAGAGCGACACCAATGCCACCTATCGCGTCAAGATCCAGGGCCGCCTGCTCGACGAACAGACTGATGAAGGGCTTGAGGACGAGGACGACGTCGACAAGGACGCCGACAAGGACGCAGATGCCATGGACGAAGACGGTGCCGACGCTCTGGATTCCAAGCCAGCCGTCAAGCCAAAGCCCTTCTCACAATACTTCAGCTCCATCGTCATCGACTTCGATCGTGCCAAGAGCCTACAACCGGACAACTTCACCCAAATTGAATGGAAGCGGCCAGAAATTTCATCTGCTAAAGACGCCAATTTCAGCGAGGTAGAGTTTGAGCGCAAGGGTGATGAGAACATCAACATCACCATAAACTTACAGCGGTTCCAGAATCCAGAGGTACGTGTGCACCTGAGAGTCCATCTAGGACGGTTCTCTACACTTCATCATGCTAATACATTCATGTGTAGGTCTTTCGACTTAGTAAGCCGCTAGCCGAGCTGTTAGATACTGACGAGCAAGATCGCGCCGGTGTGCTAATGGGAATCTGGGAGTATGCAAGGTCGCAACACCTGCAGCAAGACGACGACGAGCGCAAATTCGCTTGCGATGCCAAACTCAAGGCTCTCTTTGGCGGCCAGGATTCATTTTACTTCCCCAACCTGCCCCAGCTTATCAAACCCCACCTTGCCAGCCTGCCACCAGTCCAACTGCAGTATACCATACGTGTTGACAAGGACTACATCTCACCTACTGCCGATTCTGGCAAAGCCCCATCAGAACCCACCATCTATGATGTTCAGGTTGCACTCGAAGACCCAATGCAGCCATTGTTCCAGGAAATCCTCCGTAGACCTGACAGTATTCAAACACTACAGGAAATTCAAAAAATCGACGAGCAACTAGTTCTGCTCATGGGCGCCATTGGGCAATCCAAAGCCAAACATGCCTTTTTCACCAGCATGTCTAAGGATCCCGTCACCTTTTTCAAGCGCTGGCTCTCCTCCCAGAAGCGCGATCTCGAGGTTCTGCTCGGCGAGGCCACAAGAGGCGGCGGAGAAGATGCCTCTGGCGAAGAATGGAGACGCGGAGGAGCAGACGGTGTTTGGGGCAGCGAGGTTGCAAGGGAAAGCGTGGCTCTGTGGTTGGCACGGCAGAACATCAAAACACATTAGAGGTCAGGTTTTGGTTATGCTCATGTCTTTAGGGGTCCTGGCGTTTTGTGAGATACCCTATCGTTGATATCTTCGATGCGCAATGCAACAATGTCACAACAATCCTATTATTCCTGGCGTGTTCTACGGGGATGTGGAGCCTGGGTAATATTTGGCGACCTAGACTACAATCGCAAACGCCCTTATGTTAGAGTTGCTACGATATACGCGTCTCATTCGAGGTAGTTTGATGCGCTTAGGTCAGCCAGAGTCCGTGAATCAAAACAAGAACGGTGCAAGCTGGAGGAAGGCTGTGGAAGTAGTCAAATTGATGGCGATGACATTTCTCATGAAATCCTAGCAATACACACTAATTGTTGATAGAGGAGCAAGAGTTTACTATCACTACCACGCTATGTAGCAGGCGTTACCAATTTAGCGGTCTCATTCATGTGTCTTTACTTCTACGTTTTACACTATAACATCTAGGCATCGTGCATCCATGGATGTGACCATGCCAGGGCGTCTCACGATCGACTCACGATCGACTCACGATCGACTCCACAGCCCCATGTATCCAATCAAACCAAGACCCCACCCTATCCCTTGCTAGAAGTTCTCGGCAAAAGACGGTGTAGTTTTCGCACTTCGCTTAGCCCATGCGCCCTCACCATTCCTATTCCCCACTTTATCTTACACAATATATACTAACAGATTTTCCAAAACAACATCAAAGTCGGCCTGATGGTCTAGTGGTATGATTCCTGCTTTGGGTTCCACGTCTTCGGACAAACGCCTATTCTGCAGGAGGCCCCGGGTGTAAGTTGCACTCAAAACGGTTCGCTAAGAATGGTTTCTAACAATCATACAGTCGAATCCCGGTCAGGCCCCATCCTTCTTTTTTGCATTTTTTTGCACTTCTTGATTTTATGTTTGGCCTGCCAGCGCCGACTAGAGCAATAACACTTGAAATGCAATCGTTTTTATTATTGGATATATTAGAGACTCGTGATATCACTTCACAGGATAATTTCTTGTCTTTGGAATTTACGAGAATGTACTTTCATTTTGCGCAGGAGTTTCTATGGTTTTTGAATTGGTTGGCGTTCAAGGTGATAATGCGTTCGTTGCTTCCGGAAGTTGACTTGAAATCGCCTGACTGTTGCTCTCGTCTACTATTGCACGTACCCCACTGTTTTGCGAGCACGTCCAAGATGGGCTTCACTGAGTCAAGTAGACCTGAATTTGATCTCAAAATTAGCAAGTGAGCGTTGATGCAGTATGAAGCGTGTTGGTGAGAGTAGTACGCGAAATTGTAGACTTGCCTTATATACCTAGGTAGTCTTGAGTGTGGCAACACCAACAATACAAACTATGGCTAGATACTTTTGAATACAAAAAGAAGAGGCCTAACAGCAACTACTAAATGTGAAAATATTATCACAGAATTGGTATTTACAGCAGACGTCAATCGTAGTGGAGGTAGAATAAAATGTCTAAAAGATGTTAGGTCTAGTACCAGGATGTAGACATCCCAGTAATATTTCAATCTCTTATGTTCCGCCAGTGCTGGTAAAGGGAATTAGTAGTCCAATGTATATTTTGCACAAAATATCATTGTTTCGCCAGATTGCTGTTAGGATTATTAGGTCCCTTTCACTGGATATTGAAAAAAAGCGCACATATCAAGAACCCCAAAAACAATCACTGTGGAAAAAAAAAGAACTTCGGGGCCGAGCACGGATTTGAACCATGGACCTCCTGCATTTCGATTGTATAACCCCTACATTGTTAGTTAGACAGTGTGCCTTGAATGTAGTGATTAAAGTGACTTGCAAAGCAGGAATCATACGACTAGACCACACGGCCAGATGTGCTACTTGATAAACTAGCAATGAATTAGTTGATATATGTAATACACGATAAGTATGATTGAATAAAAAGAATAAAACGAATAAAAAGGGTTGTGGGCGTGATTGTACGAAGCGGGGCGGTGTGGAGACAGCGCAGAAACCGCGTTTGCAAACGCGGTGGTCTAAACGGACGAGGAACTGAACACCAAATTTGCTGAGAGCAGAGCGGACGAACTTCAAGCACAACCATTTGCTCTTGATATCAAGTTTAATTGGTAATAGCGAGAATGAAATTCGTTATCAAGAGGTATCATATCTGGGCCTGCCCACCAAACTCCAAATGCACGAAATCAAACATGATCACACACTATCCAATCTGACCACTCAGTGGTCCACGCAGATACCCTTGCATACGCAAACCCTCGCTACGTGCTCATCAAACACACATTCACTGTGGCCAATGCACCTCCAGTCCCTTTCTCCTGTCAATCTTCACACCTCGCTTCTCGTCTGCTCTCACTTCTTCACCTAATACCACAGTTGCCAGACGCCTCATTACTTCTTCTGCTCCAATAGCTTCGCCGGTCCTACCAGGCAAGCAATCACCCATTTCGATCTCCCTGCCCTTCAACGTCTGGTAAGCCTCAATGCTATCTAAGCTCATTAACTCGCAAAATACTTGGCACAGTACGACTAATTCCTCGGTCATGTCGAACTCGTAGCCCCATGCGCTGAAGATAGCGCCGACGTAGGGTTTCTTGTTTGCGGTGAGGAACTTGTTGAGGAGATGGGCGTTGGTTTGTGACAAGGGAGTAGTAGGAGTGATGGAAGGCGAGAAGAGGGTTTGGTGCTTCTGACTGATATTGAAGAGCCTGTCGAGGGTCTTGTAGTGCGTTTTGGTCCAGGGTTCTACCTTGGGTAGTGGGGTAAGCTTCGCAAGGATAGGGTGTGGCACTGGTTTCGTTGATTCTGATGTGGCAGTAACAGCAGGCTTAGAGACTGCAGACCACAAGGTGGATGTCATGCGCGTTAGAAAGCCAGAGGGCCGCTGTGGTGGTTGTTCAGCAGGTGATTCAGCGCTGGTGCTGCGTTGCTGAAGTGAATCTGTGGTGACTTCACTCCTCCCATGGTCGACCGGTTCATTCTTTGTAGGAGGCTTCAAAACCATAGGCGGCGGAGCACCGGGTTTATCAGGCGTATTTCGGAAGAGTGGAACGCGTCTGCGGACGGGCGAAAGTATCTTCATATGTGGTGGGCTCGATGCGGCTATGCTCGTGTCCTTGTGCCAGGTCCTGCTGGGCTCTGTTACTTCCTCTATCCAGTCCAAGCTACGTTCTTGGGGCTCATATGCTTCAAGGTATTCATCTGCCTCATTGCGCAAGTGGCGAATGCTGGAGTCTGTCACCCCTTCCATTTCCATCTGCAATTGGCGTTGGTTAGATGCTACAGAGACCTTGCTCTCACCATCAACGAAAGTATGGAATGGTGAACTTTGCGGGAGTGGGAGGGAAGATTCCTCTTGGAAGCGTGATTGGGCCTCCGATGAGATATCCGAGCTGTGTAATTCTCGTCGAAGGGGGCTTCTCTTCTGTGGCGAGCTTGGGATGTTAGGGAAACGAGGTGGTGTATTGAGAAACGGATTGTTCTTTGTTGCAGAAGAGGAATTTTTGGCAATGACTGGAGGGGATGACTCTGGAGCCAAGCTTTCGCCCTCGTTCATAAGCAGGGTAAGATCTAACTTGTCTGCTTTCTTCTGTTTGAGGTCGCGGGAATGCCTCTTGCTGAATATGCTAGGCATGTTTGACTGAAAGAACATTCCAGTGTCGTCGCTTGCGTCACTATCAGGACCGTCATCGTCTACTGGCTCTTCGCTGTCAATATTGGTGTCGACTACAGCAGCTAAATCTGCATGATCAAATTGTTGGGGAGATTCTGCCTCGTCACTGTACTGGAAGTGGTTGCCACTCTGACGCCGCCAAGTTCTAGGGAGCTTTCCTCGAGCCGGCACAATAAGACCAGGCTCAATAAGATCTTGTGTCTGTGGGACATCATCGACTTCAGCCGAATTGAATGAGCGACTTGCCTCCTCTTGCCAGATGTCAGAGTAATCCTCTTGTTGAGACTGGTTGCGAGCCTCAGGAACATCCGGACTAACTTTTTGGGACTCGGCTTCATTAGTAATTGTCTCGAAATGCGTGCACCCCGCTTCTCTAGTGACCGCGGGGGGGGTGTCAACACGCCAGCTCATCTCATCCTCATCTTCACTTCTTACCGGACTAGGAAGTGACTTTTCTGTGGCCGCAATGGGTAGCGTTGGGTATCGAACATCATTGGTTTCAGTCTGTATTACCGATGAAAGGATGTCCTCAACCTGGTCCTCTGGCGTGGGTAGTCGTGGTTCGCGGTGCTTCCGTTGGGTTTTGCACACCCCCTCCTTTCGTGGGTCTCGCTTTAATTGTGGCTTGGTGGGACTAGAATGAACCAGTGGAGAGGATTCCTTCGCTTGATCTGTTGCAAGTTGTTCTCCAAGACGAAGTCCTGCTTGCAGCTCTCTTCTCGTGCCTTCGCTAAAACCACGGAAAAGATCATCTAGCTTGTCCCGTTTCTCTTCTAACAACTTTTGAGAAGGTTCGGGCGTCATACGACTGGGATCCAAAAGCCCTTGTAGAGCCACGCCGGCGGTTACCACGCGGCCAAGACCTGGAGTCTCGGATTTTGGAGGTACATTCTGGACAGGCTCGATAACTGGTGGGACTAACGGAGTAGTAGCCTCAGTGATTGGTGTAATATAGCGTCGTAGAGCCGGCCGTGAAGGTTCTCCCTGAACTTTCAGGAAAGGCGAGGGGACTGAGGGGGATGAGGAGGGCTTGACAATTCCCCGAGCTTTGGCATTCGGGGTATTACCGGTGGAAGGTCCGAAAAGTCTATCTTGTAGCGTCGAGCTTTTCTGGTTTGCAGTGCTCTTACTGTCTTCCGCTTTGGGTGGACTGGCAAGACCGCCACTGCTAGGCATGCTAAGCAGGGAATCAACAGAGATCATGCTAAAGCTTTCACTGTCCATTAAGGTTGTATCATCCGGCATTCTAGTCGTTCCCTCATCGAAGGCAAAATTGGTAGTATCCAGATTGTCCTCCTCTTCATCGTTTTTAAATGATTGGCCATCATGTAGAGAGCTATGGTCTAACGATTGGACAGTTGCATGAGCTTGTGGAATGCCCGACGCTTCTGCGACAACAGCTCGTGGATTGAGCGAATCCTGCCTCGGTTCTTTTGACGCCTCATTCTCATCGCCACTCGTCGGAGTAAGAACATCGCTATCTTCATCTGACTCCTCGTCCGAAGAAATTTCAATAGTTTCGATTTTTTTGGAGTGTGGGGTGCCTTTGCGTTTACGTAACATCTTGCTTAGGTCTGTTTGTGGAGGCGTGTCCGCAACAGGCACCTCATAGTCGGCCAAGAAGTTTCTTCTGGACCTGTTTTGCGACAAGCTTGATGGTAGAGGCTGTAGCATCGTATCTATAGCCTGGGTGTTGGGGACAGACAAGTCTGGGGTGGCAAAGCGCGTGCTCTTCCGTGAGGTAAATGGCTCTGATATCGCCATTGGCTCAGGCGTAGCCTCCGAAGAGGAGTCGATATGGCTTTGCGTCGCTTGGCCCATTGCCGCATCCTGATCTGCAATGCATGTCTGTGCGCTCTTCCTCGAGCGACCCCTCTTTCTCTTAGGCGGCATATCAGTGTCAATGTCCGCTGCGCTTGATTCCTGGGCTCCTACACTCGTATCTCGCGATTCGGATCGAGCGCGTCTCTTGATTGGGGTCCCGACTCGCTTGGGCTTTGAGGTGTTTGCGACGTCTGACTTCCTTGGGCGTCCACGGCCCCGCTTGATTGGAGATGGCGCATCGGGGTCTTTCAAAGGAACCGTCGTGGTTTGTGTCCTTGTGAAGCGCTTGACGCTGGGCGACTGTGCGTTCTCTTCGTCACTTCCTGGTTCGGCCTGGACGGTGACCTTGATCCGCCAGGGGCTTGCGCTTCCCATACGCGGAGTGTTCATGATCATGGCCTTTGATGGAGACGAGAAGTGCATTTCTGAGACATTGGACCGCCGGTTTTGCTTTGTGGGAGAGGTCGCGACAAGCGGTTTCCTTGGTGATGATTTGCGCGTCGATGTTGTCGTGTTTTCGGTCAATGAGAGGGCGAGAGGATCAGGGCTGGATTCGCAGCTGCGGTCGACATCGTCGCTCGCCATGGGAGTACGGCCACGAGGGGCCATGGCTGGGTCGGTGGAATATGCGGGGTGTTTGGTGGCGGTGCGGATGGTGATGGGGGTGGGTTGGTGCGTGCTGTCGTCTGCATCTTACGCGTTGGCGTTGTCATAGCAACAATCTTATCATGTGCGACGAGGCGCGATCGCTGCCATCACGGCTCCGAGGACAGGTTGACTTGACTGCGATTTGGTGTAGGCTTGCGATGGGTATTCATGGGTAGGTTGTTTTGATCCATTCCTTACAGCGGTGTTAATGCGCATAGTATATACAAGGAGATTGGACCTGGCAGGCGTGTAGCACTCTCCAAGCTCGCCATCGCCAAATTCGAAGATACTGGTCGGCCGTTGCGCATTGCTATCGATACATCTATATGGCTTTTTCAAATCCAAGCAAGCAAAGGTATGCCGGCATAGTCATGTGCTTCGCATTTCCTGTGCTGACAACAATCAGGCGGCACCAATCCGGCCCTGCGCACCTTCTACTACCGCCTCCTCCGCCTAATCGCACTTACTATCCACCCCATTTTTGTGTTCGATGGCCCCAACAAGCCGCCTTTCAAGCGCAACAAACGCACTGGCCCCAGTGTCGCATCTATCCCCGAATTTCTCGCCAAACAACTATTGAAACAGTTTGGATATCCTATTCATCTGGCTCCTGGTGAGGCCGAGGCAGAGTGCGCGCTACTGCAGCGCGAAGGCATCGTTGATGCTGTGCTGAGCGAGGACGTAGACACGTTGATGTTTGGAAGTGGCATCACCATCCGAAACTGGTCGCCAGAGAAGAGCGGCAAAACGCCAACTCACGTCAATGTCTATGACGCCGTGGAGACAAAGAATGGGCCGTCAGGCTTGGACCGTGACGGAATGATTTTGGTGGCATTGATGAGCGGAGGCGACTATGTTCCTGAGGGCATACCAGGGTGCGGGCCGAAGACCGCGTGTGAAGCTGCGAGAGCTGGCTTTGGACGCGATCTCTGCAATATCCCGACAAGCGACGAGAGGGCCGTGTCCGAGTGGCGCGAGCGACTGCAGCATGAGCTCAAAACAAATGAGAGTAAGCTGTTCAAGCGCAAGCACGGTACTCTCAAGATCCCAGACGATTTTCCCCGGTTGGACATTCTAGGATACTACACACATCCTGCCATATCAAATCAAGCTGGACTAGATAAGCTGCGGCGAGCAATAAATTGGGACAAAGATCTTGACTTCCAGAGCCTCCGCGAGTTTACACGAGATGCATTTGATTGGGTAAAGCTCGAGGGCGCAAAACACTTCATTCGCAGCCTTGCACCATCCCTTCTTATCCGCCAACTACGTATTCGATCCAAACAACTCGATCGACTACCTACAGGCAGTCTTCAAGCGATACAAGAAGACGAATCGCTTTTAGTCAAGGGCCTACATGGTAAGCGACAGCACCCCGAAACCGACAATTGCAGAGAGCTACGTGTTGGCTTTATACCAATCGAACTTGTCACCATCGACTTGAATCGAGAGGAGCCTGACGATGATCCTGACGTATTGCCTCCGAACCCACAACAGGTTGATGTCGATCTTGACAATGAGGTGGCCTTGGAACTGGAAGATGAGGGTCCCAAGAAGCGTGGCCCGACAAAATTTGACCCTCACAAACCTGCTAGAATATGGGTTATGGAGTCCATTGTTAAGGTCGGTGTGCCTTTGAAAGTGGAAGACTGGGAGGCCGGGCGGCAGACGAGGCAGAAACCTAGGCGGGCTGCGACAGCACAAGAGCCGGCTAGCACCGTTCCCAAGGCGAGCAAAGCAAGACGGACAAGAACAGCCGGCGATGCACCCCAGGCGCCCATTGAACGATTTGCAAAGGTAACGAAGCCTGGCACAAGGCTCGCTCGCGCATCGGCAAAGACACAAGGTGGCTCCCCTGATCTCCTACCACAACCAGCGCTGCCTGAGTTACACTCTCAAGTAGAGGTCCTTGATTTACTATCATCATCTCCGACGAGGGACCAGACCGCAACGCTTCGCTCACGGACAAGCCGCGAAAAAGCTCTTTCCCCTGTTCTGCCGGACCTACCAGCCAGTGTGACGAAGCGGAGACGACGAGCTCCCATGCAACGATCAAACACTTTACCGAGCAACATAGGCACCAGTTCTGAGAGCTCCAAAACACCTCCACTGTCAGATATAGTAGAGACATTAGACCTAGTGAGCTCACCGGGCCTCCCTTCGCCTTCGCGGCTCCTTGCAGAGAAGGCAAAGACTCATACTATAATGAAACAAAACGATAGAACAGCTCGCGGTATATTGGTACAATCATCGCCTGGCAAGGCAAGACAGACTACATTGGATATATGGCAAGCATCCGCAACACCAACTAGAATGCATTACACAGGATCAGTAATCGACACAGCTCCGATACCAGCACTACCTGAGTCGCAATCAACACGAGATAAGATCGACGAACTCGACTTGACTCTTTCATCGCCAGTGCGGCCACAGCTATTGAAGACAAGTTACAATGCCCCTGTCAGCCAGGAACGAGCTACTCGTACATCTACAGCCCGATTACCACTAAAGTCTGTGTGCTCCAATGCATCTTCGACTTCGATATGCTCAGCATCAGCGAAAGGCAAGAGCTCAAGAGCTGGTTCTACTGCGTCACGAAGTCGTCGCACCTCACCCCGACTCCGCAAAACCAGATCCACATCGCCTGAAGTTGAAATCCTAGAGCTCACACCCTCACAGCCAAACACCGGGCCGGCACAAGTGAAAACTGTAGATCTTTCAGTCTCTTCCCCCGTTCCACCGGAATCTATGTCAAACACCCCTATATCTTCTTCCCCTACCTTAGATCCATTATTAGAACCGTCCCTTCGCCGTTCACCACGCAACCATTCCACAACCTCACCCGACCCACCGTCTCGAAGGAGCCCTCCAGCAGCATGGAAAGCGAAAGAGAAGAAGAAACGTCAGATCATGCTGAGAAAAAGCGTCGCCGGAGCTTGGGATTTCGTCGATATAGACAGCCCGCAGAATAAAGCGACGGCAAAGGACACAGAAAAGGAAAGAAGAAGGTGGCGGGAAAGCGAGGTAGAGCTGTTAGATTTGAGCTAGTATAATATGTCGTGTTACGCGCTTACGATATGCAATGAATTCGATTTGTCATAGGGTAATGGGCTCATTACATTGTGATATAAAATTTATTCATTCTTATGTACAAAATTATTGGTAAATGTCTGTGTATGATAGTGTATTAATGATTGATACTGCTTGAATCAAAACATCACAAGTACTTTACCTCGTGAGATGTGCTATTGGTAACTTTTATGAGTCGATTGTCGATTGCATAGAGAGTACTAGGGGGGCGAGAGGCATTTCAGTGGGGCCAGGCCATGTGCTTGGATGTAGGACATCAATCATACTTGGTTGATGCTAGCGTCATGCAGAAGATCTGGTGTTGTACATCGATTATTGCAATTCTATGCATGCTATTGCTTTTTTACTGTCTACAAGCCTGACCCGTATGTTCAACAACGGCGACTGCCAGAAATGCAAATCCAAAACCATGCAGATGAATGCTTGGATGCCATTCTGGACTTTCCTCTGGTAATGTTGAAAATGAAATGACGGTAAGTGATCGTTCCCGGCGTTCGGTCTTTACAGGGCACAAGACCTATACTTCCCGCCCTTTTTGCCGTTTCTCTTGGAGATATCTCCACGCCCTGGCAGGTCCGGCGGTCAATATACCCTTTGCACTTTGTACGGTGGATGGCCACTTGACCGTCTGGTTGATCGCCTTTGTCACCATTTGTGGTAGGTCTGTCTCTCCAGCTATTCTCTTCTCGAATGCACCACCAAACTGCTTCTTCAGTCCACCCTTTGCATCTTCGTCCTTTGCTGCTTCTAACATTTCCTCATATTCGCGCCCCGAGATGCCGAACTTTCCGCGATACTGAAAGTAAACCTTCTCCCTAAATCTTTTTGGCAATCGTCTCACAATGTTACCTCGTCGCTCTGGATCCATATCCTGCTCGAGCTTCAGCTCCAGGCCGTCATCCTCCATCCAACCTGATTTGCGCGTTGCTTGATCATCGATGTATCGCATATTCGGGAGAGACATGATGAGGTCGTGGTATAGGGCCCGGAAATGTCGCAATTGGTTGTTGACGATGTTCGAGATCTTCTTAGGGTTCTCGCTGCCATACTGCATGCGCGGATCGCCCTGGTAGCTTAGACCCGTAATCGTAGAATATAGCTCCTTCTCGGTGAAGGTCGTTGGGAGAAGTAAAAGCGAACATCGAACAGCGGAGAGAAGATTGCGTTGATTGGCGAGACGAATATTGGGCTCTTCGAAGAGGATCTTGACGGGCTTGTGCAGCCGTCCCGCGAGGTACAAGGTGTCCCATTCGGTAAGGTCGCGGAGAAGCGTATCGAAGTTGACAACTGCATACTTGATCATGGTACCATTCACTGTGATATACGGATTGAAATATGCGCCAGCGCCATACTTGTCTTGCACATGGCTTATAACCCCTGATCCTAAAGAACCAAGGAAAGAGTAATGGTCGCGGTGCTCGCGCAGATTGAGCGAGTGAAAGTGCTGAGAGAAGCGCGGGGTAAGAACAAAATCAATCATCTTGCCACCACCCTTCTGCCATTTCAAGATCGCCTCAGGGGGGTTCGGATGAGGCGAGTGGGTGGTTCGCGACGCTGTCGCAGCAGACTGCGGGAAGACACCGGAACCGTAGGCAAAGGCATAAGTGATGGGCGGAAACTGTCTAAGAATCCCCCTCAGACTTCTTTTGAATTCCTCATTCGTCTTCAACAGTTGATTCTGTCCGAAGCCCTTGGGCAGCTGCGTGAAGTCTGACAGCGACGGGGCTTCATCTTCCCAATCTAGCGGCAGCGACTGGGACTCATTGGCCGCATTGGCGGGCTGCGTTTGTTGCGAAGAAATACACCGACGATTGAGGGGAACAACCGGGCGCCTGCACCATGCTATACGCACTGATGGCCGAAGTCGATGCATCTTGTGTTGAGTTTGATGCCTGAGGCGCAGCGATGGGGGATCGAGGGTGACGTAAGCGGATGACGTAAGCATATATAGCTGCAACGTCCCTCTACACTCCCAGTTCTTTGAGTCTTATTTCCCCATCACTAGAAGCCATGGAAGACGCCAATCCCTCTGAGTCTGGGCTTCAGCTCGGCCCACAACCAGATTTCGGGCGCCTAGCACAAGGACTCCAGCAAGTTGGCACCGAGTTAGCAAATTTTGCCAACCTTCCTTCGATTGCTCAGTCCACCGCAATACTACAGCAGATGCAACAAATGCAACAACTGATGCAGCAACAGTTTCAGCAAGTACATCAACAGATTCGGCAGGTGCAGGTAGAGATGCAGCAACTCCGCGTAGATATCACCACAGATATCACCATAGGTTATCAGGCAATGTGAGTGAATACTATTTAGATGTCCTGCTTATCTGTTGGCTAGCTATTGCTAACAGCGAGTACAACTCTATTGCCCGCCTTCAAAACTCTGGTATCGAAAGATCCGACCACCCTCTTACCGCACTCCGTGGACTTACGACAAACGCCGAGATCTCAGGATTCCCTCGCACGCCCGCTCAACTCTCGAATATGACGAGTGCCGCCCTAGATCAGGTGTTGACAGCACTAAATCTGCCTGCCAATGGCGAGACTAGAGACAAGAAAGAACGACTATGGATCTATGCTGGAACAGGGTTATACAGTGATTAGGGTTGCGTCACGCATCTGGGGGTGCTCCGGTGATTTCAAGGAGGCCATGGACATGACTGCCAAAGCGAAGTCAAGGTTTGACCAAGACGACCTGCTCAAGAGGGGCAGACAATTCATCAAGGAAAGTATTCAGCATGGTGTAACTGTGATGCGAGCATTCGTTGAAGTGGACGGTGTCGTGTAATTGTAGTGTCTGCACGTAGGCTTAAAATTGAAACTCGAATACAAGAATAGATGTGATATACAAATTTGTGCATTTGCGCAACTTCCCCTCTTCTCTGGTTCCGATCAGGGCGCACAAGTAAGGAGGCTGATGGCTATTGCCGCTTCTACTGAACATGTCGAGATGATTGAGAGTACGCCTTATGCAGACGAGGACGAGCAAAAATCTACGTTGGATAACCCAGATGACGCAGAGACACGAGGGGCATCTAGACCCCCACTTGGATTATTTCTTAGAAGAAGACAAGCAGCCTCTCGTTTGGAAAGTTCTCAGACTGCTCAGAGAGATGGATTGGCCACAGAGAGGAAGCAAACACGTCACCTTAGGGCACTGTACGCGATTGGCACGATTTACAGAGAAAGATTAGCTAGGGTTAAAACAAGAAATTGGCGGACCTCCTGTGTCATTTGTTGGCTTACCCACGTCTGACCTGTTCATAATGCGTACACCCGAAAACCTGTGCGGCACACTGCCAGTTATTGAGCTCATCAAGCAATATTGTTTAAACGTAGCCATTGCCATCAACAATGTTAGCAACGCCTTTACGCCGCAAGGTAACTGTGACCCATTAACTCTAACTCAGTTAGGAGTCGGCCTCTATCATGCTAGCACGATAGAAGACATGGAACTGCTCTAAGTGATTTCTCCAGTTCACCGTTTCATGTGTTGTGTTTGACGCCACTATGCAGGAAACCGTGTCGTCGCGAGCGCAGTCTATTATTGGCCGCGAGTCATCCCATCTGAAACTAGCATCTGGACAACATGCGGATTTTGCTCTTTTTGACACGCTGGAAAGCGGGTGGTGGTGTAGGAAGAGCATTTTTCAGGTGGTTTGTGATGCAGGACCTGCCTGACAAACCGTCTTTCGCGGTCGTTTGGTCAAGTCTCAGAACTGCTCTTGAACAAATCTATGCTGCAGTTTCATAATTCATAAACGTCGCAACTTGTGGTGTTATTAGATCAGGGTAATTCATAACGCTGCTGCGAGGCTCTTTGGTGGCGCTAGAGCTTTTCTCTCACACCCACTCTGTACTATTGCACTTTCTACGTTCTTCTTAAGTAGTAGAATGATTCTTAGAAGGCCACAATAAATACTGGCTCTCGAGTTGGCTGAAGGTGTGTATTGTGGGTAGTAAACAATAGGTAGGAGAAAGGGAAGGTGTGAGCAATACTTTCGTCAGTCGGCTACAATCACCTCTCACCCTCAGTGGGGCTTCTTGCCATATTTGTCTCTGCATGCGCCCTTTAACTTGCGCCACGAAGCAAACAGTAGCTTACTTAGTTTCTACCAGCCCGCCCCTCAAACGCCTAGTCGCCACTATACCAACGACCAGCGGTGCAGGGCTTGTGCTAGGTCACCCACCTGCCTGCTTCCAGTATACTAGAGCAGAGCGCGTATATTTAACTACCGCTTCACATTTCAAGCCGCTTACAGGGTATTGAAGAATCTAGCGTTTCCTAGCAAGATGGCTATCAATCTTACACTGAATAGCACGGAACAGTTCGAGCCAGTTCCTTCTGGAGCAATTGGACGACAACAACAACTCCAAGACGAGATGGGTTACACACACCTGCATTCAGCTCACACGCGAAAATTTATCTATAACGATACTTCAGATCGCCCTGCAGCCGCCGGGGGCGGGTCTCAGCTTGCCGATGGTGGAGTCCAGTACCCAACCGCCGAGGGACGGCCAACTATCGGCAAGCTCTCGACGAGGTTCGCGGAAAATGTCAAAGCCAAATTTGGAGAGCGGTCACACGAGTCAATGGAAATATATAAAATACTTGCAAAGTTCAAAGTCAGTGAGATCTCTAAGAAAGAGGCGATTTCGCTCATCATGCACACTATCAGTCATCACCACGATCTTCAGCATGATCTGATGGAAATCTTATACCATAAGGACGCACGTTGGGCGCCTGGAGACTTCGACTTACCTGCCCTCTCCCCCCAGCCAGTACCTCGGTTTTTACAGCCCGTCCACGAGCCACAATTGCGCCTCTTATCAACATCCTCATCGTGGGACTCCATTGGCCAGGGTCCCCAGCCCCCAAGCTCAATAGTGCCAAGCAGCCTTGGTGGATACAATGGGCTTCATCAAATAGATGCACACTCAATCCATCCTGCTCAGGCCGAACATAACGACTGGAATGAAGTTATCTACCCATCATCTACGGCACCGACACACCCAAATGACCCAGCGTCCAACCACCTCAGTCCATCAAATATCAGCTATATTCCCAGTATAACATCTGATTCGTATCTCAATCATATGGCGGTGACCACCCCGCGACAATTCGAGTTCATCACGCCCACAGAGACTGAGTATCTGGACTCTACACCTGGTGCAGACTACCATAGTATTTGGAGCGAAGACGGATCTGGCCAGTTTTTCGAACACGAACAATTCTTCTCAAGCCATCCAATATTCTCGCAGCCTATGCCCTACGGAGCTGGTTATATGGAGAGCATAGATTTTCATAGCGATCGCTCAGTCTCTATGATAGACCATAGTGCGTTTCAGACACAAGCCAGCTCTTCAGAATCATCATCACACGAAAGTGTTCACCAGCCTTTCATGCTTGGCGATCCTTACCCTGCGCATCTGGGTCAATTCAAGATTGATATGCCACCTCCTCCTAAGAAGCGCAACCTCAAAACCAACCGGATTAATGAAAATCACGAAAACAAAAGTGGATCTCAAGAACCAGGAGATAGTGTCAGTGACGGTGGGTCAGCTATCGTTCTTCAACCAAAGACATCAAGAAGAAATCCAAGGGTGAGCCAAGATCAGGGCGGTCCGTATATCCACATTCTTTGTGGCAAAGGCTTTGGAACTCGCTCGAAGGTCAAGAAACATCACTGGGGCCACAGGCAAAATGATCTTAACACAACTACTGGATGTTGGGCTAAGCATAATAAGCCTAACGTCAACTGGGATGACGATCCTAGTTGTCAAATAATGCAACAAATGTTGACCACAACAGTTGCCAAGCAAGCCCGTACCCGAGTTTCAGTGGATCAGAACGAGGGTAAATCTGTATCTACCGATTATAAAGCCCCCGTTGCCCCTTCGATGATTTCCAGCCAGGCCAATATGGCACCAGGATTTCGTAACCTGCAGGAACTTTCCCAGGGTATTACAGGAGCTCCCAGGTCACCTCTGATACCCTCGCAATGCCAGCAAGATCACCAACCTCTGTATAGTAGCCCCAATCTGCCACCTGCGAGCCCTTTTGAAAGCTTGTTGACGGCGGTCAATGTTGCAGCAAGAGTGGAAGCTCCAATAGCAAAACCCCAGAATGGATCTATTGTCTCTTACCTTGACGCCCAGGTCGCAGCCGCGGAGCGTCATTCGCAACTAGCCAGATCTTCATCGGTATTTTCGATACGCCCTCACTATGGAAGCCTAGAGGATAGGCAGCAGTTTGAGTCCACTGGCTATGGCGTGGGTCTCAACATGATGCGTCCAGTCCCATTTGGTCCAATGGATATAGCAAATGTTTCGCGTGTAGGTGGAAATGGTCATGGCCCTTTGGCATTGTCGAATTCGAAACCCAAAGTTGACTTCCAGGACCTAATTGCCGCAGCGGAGCAACAGGATGAAGCTACGACTGACCGCCGTCGCCATACCAAGCGCAGTCGGGGTGAATCGTCGGCCTTGCTAGAACCGGAGGTGAAGAGATTGAAGATGTAAGTGGTGGTCGCGGTTCACAAGAGCGTTATGGCAAATGAAACGTAGTTTTTGTGGCGTACGGAACATCTATGTAATGGAAAAATGGAGGCTACATATTCCATGCACAAGGCGGCGTCCATGGGCAGGGCTTCAAAAGTCAAAGCCATGCTTGCACCTGCGTTTGACTAGATCCCAGCCCGTGTTTAATCGATAATCCGGGCTACGGGAGACAAACATGTATACAATGAATGAAAAATAAATAAAGTAAAATGACATGTTGGGCCTCGGTGTGAAGGGACGCTCCCGTTGTGGAAATGAGCCACGAGGTCCTGCACCCTGGAGTCTGGACCAAGGTGAATGTGCAAGAAGCTCTCGGGGACATGCGGAATCCATGCTCGTTGCAGTATGCCTTCCCCATACGCGATGGCCCTCACCTCCAATCCTTGAATATCATCATCAACCCCGCCTGCACGGGCCCAAGGGCAAGGATGAGCTGGCTAACCCCACCCGGGGCTCCGCATCCTAATTCAACCTCCATACGATCATCGCCCGTTAATCCTTCGCGCACAGATATTCCGCGAATCGCTTGCCTTGTTTGTGTTATTATCCGGTGCAGGGCCATCGAAAGAAGGATGAACTGCACGTTGCTTGGGAGCTATGACGTCTGGAGCTTCGAAGCTCTCTCCCAGCTGAGTGTCACCACAGCACACATAAACAGCAAAGAGTGCAAGTCAGGATGGTAACCACACGTGGCACAAGCCAGGCCTAGCCAGCCAGAAGGTAGCGTTGTGTTCCTGGGGTCCTTACGGGAACAAAGCTTTTTGCCGGGTACGCGGGACAACAGCATTCGGGAACTTGGACCAACCTCCAGGTACAGCCTACGTCCTCCAATAAGATTGCACTTGTAAGACCAACGGGTGAAAGAATCAGAACAAGAACCCTGGACGTGATTTTGGTAATGGTCCGCTAGCTCCATACCCATCTTGTCCCCATATAAACGGTCGTCGCGTCGACCGTTGCGTTGGATTCCACCTCATCCTCCGCCTTCTCCGCTCAATTGCGGTTGACAAGAGCACCATGTGGAGCACGACCTTTCTACCTCTTTTCGCGGCGACTGCCCTTGCGCAATACGCCACACCGGGCAGCAATGGCACGCTTGGTCCTGACTCCAATGGCAAGTACGAGATCTCGTCCGAGGGCATTCGGGGTCTGTTCATCCCGTACGGCGCCTCTATCTCCAACCTTTTCATCAAGGGCAAGGATGGCGTTGAGCGAGACATTGTTCTCGGCTTTGACAAGGCCATTGACTACGAAGGCGAGATGCACCCTCATCTAGGTGGTGTTCCCGGCCGATACGCCAACCGCATCAAGAACAGCACTTTTGAGCTCGACGGCAAGCAGTACAAGATTCCTGGAAACGAGCTCAACAACACGCAAACCCTACATGGTGGACCCAATGGCTGGGATTACCGCAACTTCACCATTGTCTCCCATACTAAGGATTCAATCACCTTTTCAATTGTCGACCCAGATGGTGAGCAAGGATTCCCTGGCGAAGTTGTAAGCTACGTCACGTACACCATGACTCCCAACACGTGGAAGGTCAAGATTATGGCCATGGCAACTACCAAGAAGACGCCTATCATGTTGACCTCTCATGTACGTGTATTGCACAATCCCACGATGGTACCAAAAGCTGACTTGCTAGACTTACTGGAACTTGGACGGGTTCGCCAACCCAGATACACCCCTTGCCCTCAACCACACCTTCCACCTTCCTTACTCTGGTCAGCGCATTAGTGTTGATGGCGCCCTTATTCCGGACGGCGCTATTTTGGCCAATGAAAAGTACTCTGTCAACGACTTCTGGTCATCTCCCAAGCAGATCGGTGCCAATTATACTGCACCCGAACTTTTCGAAAACTGCGGTACAAACTGCACTGGCTATGATAACTGCTGGCTTGTTAACCGTGCGCAGAACGGTCCCTTCGATTGGCGCAAGAGTGGACCCGTGGCTTCACTCTGGAGCAACTGGTCCGGTATCAGGGTTGATGTCTTCTCAGACCAGGATGCTTACCAGATGTACAGCTGCCCTGGCCAGAAAGGTATGTATCTGCATCAAGAAGTATGGAAGCTGTCACTAATTCAAGAGTAGGTGACCAGCCTATCAAATCTACTCAAGGTGTCAAGGGCCGCGCCGCATTCGTGCAGAAGCACGGTTGCATAGTCATGGAGGTCCAAGACTGGATTGACTCGATCAACAATCCCGCATGGCAGCGTGAGAAGAGGAATATCTTTGGTCCTGGTACCGGAGCCTACACACTTGAGGCCGACTATGTCTTCTCTACGTCGAAGTAGTGTTCTCACTCGATCGGCAGTTCCACCACAGATCTAAAGATAAAGTTATGACAATCCGAGTCGTGTCTAGAAGCACCTCAATAATAAGTAGATGGATCAGACTAGCTAGGCCTCTAAATCAATTTTGATAATGGTAATGCAGCTAATTTCACCTTGGGTTCTAACACTGTTTGCATCATACGTGTACGTCGACTTCGGGCCCTTGTTTACACTTCTTACAACGTTTCCTCATTGGAGTCAATCATTTTCATTCACCAGTCATCATACCTAGAAGTTGGGATTGCAACACTGCGTCATGTCCCGTCGCGCATTGCATGCTAAGGGCACGAGTGAAAGTACTCAACCTTCATACGATGGTAACCTGCAGTCGCCTCTTTGCCTACCGGATCTAGGTGTACCTGCCTCATCCTCATCGTTCACCTACTCACCTTCATATCTCACGCCACTAGCCGCCGCCTTCGATAACATTGCGCTCGTCTCTCCGGATGCACCTTCACACCCAACAACAACAACAACCATAGCTAAGATGTTTCCTTCGGATGAGGATGCGGCTGCAGATCGACAACGCAGACGAGAAGCAGCAGCCCGAAGGCACAACAGGACCGAACCGGTCGACCACTACCAGAATACTCTCGGCCTTTCATCAATGCTACATCAAGTGCTCAACTTCAACCCACCAGAGCCTTTCGTCATGCCGCCAGAGATGCCAGCTAGTGTTCGAGCAAGGTTCATGGCTGGAATGCAGGAGTATGGAGCGGATCTAAAGATGCAGGTAAGTAGTGCATCGAGTTCTTCACGTCAAGCGGGAGAAGGACAAAACATGGTGTCAATGGGTAGAGGAGGTTTGGTAGGCAGTGTGCTTCATAACATTGCAGAAGAAAGCGCGCCCTATGTCACAGCAACAGCAGGAAAAGCAAGTTCAAACGAAGTCGCGCCAGGCTTGAGGGTCCATCCTCCGGCTTATTATTCAGGGCACCAAGCGGTATCAGGGCAAGAAGCGGTAGCAGGGCTAAGTCAAGCGTTCGTGCCCCCGTCCACGGATTGGTCAACAAACTCATTCTATAATGATGTTGAGAGTGGCGATGATGCTGACGTAGGAAGTGTCGGTAATCCTGTCTTTAATCCATATAACGCCTCTAGTTCTAGTACCGCTACCGGTGGTAGCCCTTCATCTCACCCTGGAGGCTCAGCAGCGCATCCGTTTTCATTGCAGTCGAATTTCAGCGGTCTTAGCACAGAATACCCACCTTCACAGCCATACAGGAACCTAAACAATTCGAGCAACCCCCATGAGCGTCGAAGGCCTGATCGATTGGTATTGTTTCCATCTGTCAGCATAGAACTGAACCCCGCATGGAACTATCAGCAGACAAGCAACACATCTATGTCTAGTGGTTTTAATTCAAATGGACCAGCCAGCCCACAGTTCTTGTCTCATCAAATCCAACCAGCAAGGGCAACACCTCCGAATTCTATGATACCTACTTCGAGGAAGCGTGGAGCTACTTCTCAAAATCAGCTTGTGCCTCCAGCTAAGGCTCGAGGCCAGAACGTAGAAACTAGTCTACCTATCCTCATGGCTAATCAGAAGATGGTTTGGCAAGCCGATTTTCCGGGTAACATGTTTCAACTTACGTCGATCTTGCTTCACTGGTCTCTCACTTTAGGGAGCCTGTACGAGCGATTCCCAAATCCGCATCTATTCGCTAGGAACCCTGCTTTCCCATACCATATCAACCCTCCTGTGCACCAGGAGCTCGTGTCCGTAGCTTTCTACGACATTTCAAGTGAAAAACACAAAGAGATCCGCTACATTGGCCCCGGCGATGTTGAATCAATGAGCTACAACGAAGTCGACACCTTCGATTATCTCGACGAAGTCAAAATCGACCCAGAGATTAGAGCACACGATAAGAAGTTCGAACGATTGAAGCGTGAAGCAGGTATCAGACAAAATCAGACCACTCAAGATCCCTACCACACAGCAATGCGTCAACGCGCTAAGAAAGGCGAGGGCCGCTGGGCATACGTCGTGATCAAAGGCCGCCTCGGCCCCGGTGAGGAGGGAAAAAAGAATCCAACCATTATGATCGCCTGGCACATCATTGCAGTGACCGATTCTTCTCAGTGCCTGCATACTGTCTATCCCGATAACCATCGCCCCACCAATCCTGTTGGACCGCCTTCAAACAACTCTCAACGCTCCGACTCGAAGCAGAAGCTACAAGAAGCACCTTCAGATCAGCGCCACCTCCATCAACCTCTGCGCAGCGCAAGCACCGCTGAGCAGCTTCAGACGGTGAACTCAGCTCATATCATGGCTCCGCCTGGCGCAGTGACGCTGAAGAGGAATGTGGTGAAGTTGGAAAAAGCAGGTAACATACCGCTTATCGAAGGGTACAGAGTCGATGTACACAAGTTCAAAGGCTTCCTAGACGCCGTTGGCAAGGGTGAGGGCAAGGTTGTTATGTGGATGAAGTGAGAAGGAGGGAGATGATGCGGGGTGACATGGGACAAGAGTGGAGTTAATGGCCAATTTGCGAAGAGTAACGTGAACAGCGACGTTTGCTGTAATGGCTGTAATGACATCTCGTCAAAGCACGTCAAACGAGTAGACCAGAGGTCTTCTATGTGACCTGACGCCGCTTCTGAATAGCATGGCTAGTCTACCAAATCTCAGAATGAAATTATGGAATGGATCATCGCCTCGTGAGTTGCACCAATGATGACGGGGGTTCTTTGATCCGACCATAACTTCAACTTCAATCATTACACCAGTTAATATATCAAGTCACAGCTGCACCATCTGCGCTGATATAACATGCGTATTCCATAAACCAGATCATCTAAGAGAACATCGTAACGCCAAGAAAACCAGTCGTTTTGTATATTCATTATGCAATGGACAATTGAAATGTAATGTAGGTCTTAAGCGTCATGAGAAGATTCTTCACATGTTTGACGGCTAAGGCAATTTTCGATAGATATATGAGGGTGCAAGACAGGAACTTCATGGGGCCATATAACGTATATCTCTAGGTACGTTGAGCGACGGCAAATGGATAATGAAAGCTCCTTCGAAGGCTCACATTGCAGGTGATTAAAGTTCCTACCCGTGGAGCAACTGATCAGATTCAGCGCTCTTCTTAGTTGCTTCTTCATTTGTTAGGCTAGCTGAAATTACGCCGTTAAAACAGCATTCATTTGTGGCCTTTCAATAATACTCCAACGTGTGAGCAACCTTGAAATCGGGTGTGTTTCTTGATATATCATGTGTTGCATTCTCTTATATATAAATAGAGTACTCTCGCAAATAGTCAAACAAAGTTTTGTCAAGACTAGGCAACATTTCACTAGGTATTTCAGCATGCTGATAGGAACGCATGCCGTATCTCGTAATTCGTCCACTGGGGGCTTACCGTATTCGCTCTGGCTGATCCTAGCGACAAGCCTGGTCTGCATTTGTCCAATCATAAAATGCCTCAATTCCGCCACAAATGGTATGCCTCCAAGTCGTCCTTCGCCTCACTAGGCGAACATCACAGTGGCGACTTGTCCCATGTTTTAACCATTAAGCGATAGTTTGATCAGCATGCCTCCAAACCATCAAGCATTGCTTAAAGGCCTAGCTTTGCATTTTGTCTTGGATCAAGAATTCCAGTGCCTTGGTCATATTCCCCATGGCTGTCTATCCAAAGCCTAGCTGGAGCCTCGAGATAATCATAACTTCGATTGGTATCGCCGTAGTCTGCTTATTCAATCTTATTATTATCATTTTCGTTTGGAAAAGACGGGCTGATACCAAGCATCACCAACAACACATTCAACCTGAAGATTCTGCCAGCCATGGTCCCACCCAATGTATAGCAACTACAAGCGAGTCGAGCACCATTCATGCCACCAATGAAGATAAACCACCAATCACGAGTAACCTAAAGAAGATCCTACGCCTTGACGATGTTTCATTTTTAGCCAACTTATTCAGCGGACGCAGTGAGTGAACGCTTGAAAATTTTTGAAGAGACATGTGTGACTAACTATTGAGAAGATGAATCTTTTGATCTAACGGTAGCACCTGTACACCTTACGGCCAGGTTACCTATATCAACAAACCATTCTGTGCCAATTCCGTTCACAGAAGCCTCGTCCAACTCCTACCACACTTTGAGGGAAAAAAGCATTAGCTCGTTTTACGATAAGCGAGAATCAATTTTACCCACAACAAATCCTTCAACTAAAGATGGCGTGGATCCCTGGAGCGTGGAGTACGGGCCAAACCCCGTCCATTTTCCGCATCTCGCAGCTTCGATTCCGCTCCGGCCCACAGTTTTGTCTACTCGACCTCATTATGACAGTGAGGATAACGCTATACCTGAAAGAATTGCAAAGGATAGAGAAGTCCGGATGGCCAGCACAACCTTTCCGTCCGCCTCCTGCGTTGCCGAAGAGCCGCACATGAAAGCAGACTTGTTTGACACCACAGTCAGTCTCCAGACGGCGGAATCGTGGAGTTCAGAAGATACGGTTTATTCTTCAACTTCTTTAATGTCTGTATCCACTGCTGTAGATGATGAATGGAGAAATGTCACAAATGTGTGTGAGATGAATAAAAATCAAACACTAGCCTTGAATATGGTGGAGGATGTTGAGCTTGGTTGCTATGCTGCAGCTATTCCTGAGGTACAAGTCAGCAAGTTAGATATCCCCCTTCCCTACGATACAAGCAAGGGCGACGGAAATTGGGCCGCACATGTCCAGCAACACTCCATAGGCTGTCCCGGACCTGTCCAGGTTACTACAAAGGATGAAGGGATACCCTCATCAACTACAGGTACGAGTGAAATATATGAATCACAATACCCTTGTCCTAGTTGCAATCTTAAGTTCCGCACACAAGGCTTGCGAAGGTACGTGATAATACCACACACATGAAAGCTAGTTCATGCTCATCTTTCATATGTAGAAATCACCAAAACCGTAAGCATAACCTCCGCTATACTTGCTCGATTTGCCATACAGCATTTGGGCTACGTGCAGACCTGGAACGCCACAAAGTCACAAAGCATAGCGACAATTTTCGTCCTGATATGTCAAAAATATATCGGTGTCCCAATAGTGGATGCGCAACCCCCCACAAAGACTACTTTCGCAGAGATAATTTCAATAAACATGTGAGGCGGTGTGAGAAGACTATTGCAAAGACTGACCGAGAGGCAAAGACTTTAGTGGGCTGAATCGACAAAAAGCCTACCCATTTGAGCTGTGCTGCATTCATTGGTGTGGACGGAATTCTCAAGCGTTTTTTTGGTTTTGTTTAGCAGACTCATTATAGCCCTAGTATTGAGTGTAAACGACTGCAGAAATATTTTAAATTTGTTCCTCAGGGTCTCTTGATATCTGCCTTAAGTCCTCAAGCCTAGGTATTGATATGAATCAATACGTGCACAACGAATTGTTATGAACTTTGACAATTTAATTAAAAGAAAAGGCAAGCTTAAACACAAGGCAGACACTCAATCTACCTCACTTTTTCGATTTAGTATCGAAGAGAAAACTTTCCTGGAATATGTCGAGCACTGGCATCTGGCATATTTACGGGGGATTATGTCGCATGACCACAAGCGCTAGTTCGTACTTACTTAGCACAGCCTTTCATGGTGTAACCTTGAGGGATTAATACAAGTTACGCGTTGACGAGGGCGTCGGGCTGTCAGCATTCATGTTTATTTGATACGAAGCCAAGAATCAGTATGCCTCTCTCCTTTCTCAGCCTTGTGCAAGGATGCAAAAACCCATAAGAAGTAGATGCATAAGACTGCCTTCCAGTCGTTCTTGCGTTCTTGCACCACAATTTCCTAAAGTCTTCCATACACGATGGCAGCATCACCATCCCGGTGCTTGACCAATCGACCTTTGGCCATGGCAGACGCCCAGTTGCTATTTTCCTACTGGCCAGCCTTGTTCTAATGATTATTTGGTATGCGTTCAAGCAACATCGTACGACACTTGGTAGTCAGAGTCTGAACGGGTCATTCCAAATTCAACGTCTACAAGTGAGGCGGTTATTGAGCATTGAAAAACCTTTATTACCTCGATACAGCAAAACTGCACGCAAAGGCGGAAGAGGGGAGGCTGCCTTTGCTCAAAATTTGGGACAGAAAAGGGCATATCTAGTGCCTACCTGCTCATGGCAGCTGATTGGTATCAATCCTTGGAACGTGGAATATCGTCCCAACCCAGTGATCTTTCCACATTTCCAAGACATTGACAAATCCCGATTTCGGGCTTGCTCAGATGAAGAAGGGATAGGTCACACAAACAAGGAAGCCATCGCATCATATGGCACCAGCCTCAACTCGCTTCTCATACGAGGCAATGAGAACACCGTCATAAACGGCGTTAAAAGCCCTGAAGGCTTTATTCCCCTGAAATACTACCAAGTTTCTCAGTTCGAGGATATTCGCACTCCAACGGATAGTACTCAATGTTCTCGACCTGCAACACCTGCCAGTATTGCAGGCACCGAATCTAGTGTGGATCCAAGCAAGGCGTTTGCGCTCAAGAGAGCAAATACTGAGGCCCTGAATATCATAGAACATGTGTGCCCAGACTGCAACGAAGCCTTTCGCACACCTGGTCCTCGAAAGTAAGTGTCTTAAGACTGATTTTTTTATTCTTGTTCACCTGCTACTAGTCGTCACCACAATCGCAAGCACAAACGCCGCTTCAATTGTAGACTATGCAAAAGAGCTTTCAGTCTTCGGGCGGATCTGCAACGTCATAAGAGTACCGTTCACAATGAATCATCTGTAGGATATCGTTGCCCTAATAAGGGATGCGCTATACCTGACAAAGTGTTCAATCGCAAAGGCAATTTTAAACGCCACGTTGATCGGTGTGGTCTCGCGATACGAAGAGCGAAAGCGAGGAAGATGCATATAAGTGGTGGGTGAAGGGGACAACGTGCGTACCTGCCCTCTGGGAGTTAGACGACTCGGAGACTACTCATAAAGGAAGGACTCGATCTGAACCGAAGTTAACATGCTCACGTATGAAAATAGGAACATGTCCGTACCCCGCAAAGCACTTGCACATGCTGTTCAGCACCCACACACATCGTGATGCCGAGCGAATCACGACGCGTCGGTACCGCCACGCGACTAGGGGGCAATCCCAGGTTTCGTTCCCAGTTTAGCCGCTTCTGTGTCAGGCCAACAAACAAGGTGAAGCATGTTGCGAGACGACGCCTTGTGATAAGAGTCTCGCACGGCCCGTCTACTCGATGCCCATCATGACTTACCTGTTCATGATCTCCCCTCCCCGCATTGTCTGCGACTAGCTTTGGGTATCTCGATTCTATACTGACAGACGTATCATTTCGAGATGAAACACGGTGAATCTGGGATCCAAACAGGCGATATCACACGAATGCAGACCAACGACGACATGTCGAAAAGTGCGGAGGTGGTTGAAGTCGAAAACGGGCATCGAGTTGGAGAGCCGAGCGCAGGATCGCACGGGGGGGTCAGCGACGAGGAAGCGGGCGAGCGCACAGGACGAAGACGATTTTGGCAAAGAAAGAGCAGGAGCTATAGCCATGCGCATTTTCGCGTGTACAAGAGGCGGTGGTTTGGACTCGCGCAATTGGTCTTGTTGAACATTGTTGTGAGTTGGGATGTAAGTACACCTTCTACTTTGGGCATTGTCGGTCCCTATTTCGCCTATCGGCCAGATTGACGGCTCCGTTGCCGTCACAGCAGCGATACCTTGATGCGAATGGAGCATCCGACGACGGCGAGCAAAATGAGTCGCTCAGAGGCAAAGAAATACGCTCCAGATCTTCAACCTGGGAACCAAAAGGCAATAGGAATATGAGTCTCAGTTGCCTATCTCTGATGTGGAACATCTAAGCGGCGATTCTATGGCCTATTTACATCCGTGCCTACTGTATTGCTAGAAACCATGTCTCAATGCGACCTCATCCAGCTCCCTGGGGGTGGTTGCGAACACCACACCAACAGATGAATAACCCAACTAACATGTCCAGTGGCTCACATTCGCTCCCGTCTCCACGACTAGCGCCCAATACTTCCGCACCTCTGAGTCGACCATCAACTGGCTATCAACCGCCTTCCTCTTTTCTTTCGTCGTTGCCTGCCCATTGACCATTTACGTCCTCCATCGCGGCCCCAAAGATAGCATCATCGTCGCTTCTATACTGCTCTTACTCGGAAACTGGATTCGATATGCCGGCACGATGGCTGAAGACGGAATCTTCGGGGTCGTTATGTTTGGCCAGATCTTGACTGGTTTGGCACAGCCATTTGTACTTGCGGCACCGACGCGATACAGTGATATGTGGTTCACTGAAAATGGGCGTGTTGGCGCGACGGCGCTGGCGAGTTTAGCAAATCCACTAGGAGGCGCTGTGGGTAGAGCCCTAGACACGCTATACATTATGATATACTGATACCTCGCTAGCTCGCACAGCTCATCAACCCCCTCCTCGGCTCAGTGCGAAACATAGTGCTGATCGTAGCTATCATATCGACCGCGGCTTGTATTCCCTCCTTTTTCATTCCAGCTGCCCCTCCAACACCTCCAACTACATCGTCTGGATTATCCAAGGAGCCTATCCTCTCTTCTATAGGACACATGCTCCGTTCTCCACCAACTTACGTTGTCTTTTTAACGTTTGGCGCCTTCACCGGGCTCTTCAACGCTTTCAGTTCCCTGATAAACCAGATCTTGTATCCCTATGGCTACAGCGAAGACGAGGCGGGGATATGCGGGGCAGTCTTGATTGTAGTGGGCTTGATAACTGCAGCAATCGCTTCGCCTATCCTCGATCGAACACACGGCTACCTATTCAGTATCAAGATCATCACCCCGCTGATTTCGCTAGCCTACCTAGCAATGGTCTGGGCCCCACAAACAAGGACTATAGTCGCTCCGTATGTTCTGAGTGCAATACTGGGCGCAAGCAGTTTCACCCTTTTGCCCGTTGCACTGGAGTATCTAGTTGAGATTACGTATCCGGCAAGTCCAGAGGTTAGCTCAACGATTTGCTGGGCTAGTGGACAACTTTTTGGAGGCGTGTTTATCGTCATTATGAATGAGCTCAAGGATAAACGCGACGTTCAACTAGAGAAAGTAAGGGAGGGGGGGAGAGGGGCAAATGGGGATGCTAGACCGCCTGGAAACATGTACAATGCGTTGGTGTTCCAGGCGGTTGTAGCAATGGTGGTTTTGCCGTTGCCATTGATGCTAGGAATCAAGCGGCTTGGGTTGTCGCATGGGGAGGGCAGGCTGACAGTTGATGAGCATAGAGAGATTGATGGGGAAACAGTAAATGAGGGCTCTGTTAGTCAATGAGCAATGATATGGGCTAGGTCCAGTTTACGTTATGACACCTGACGTTCAGCGACTTAAATAAATCAAGGAATGTTCGCGAAGTGATGATGGGGCATGAGGAAATAGTACAGATATTCTAAACATGACTTCGGTATCTACAATCATCCATGATGTGTCTTGTCGTATCCTTTGATTCCAAACCCCGCCTCTCATGTCAAATCGTGCAAGGGCTCGATGACGCACATGACGTCCGATTGCTGCTGGGATTGCAACATTTACTTGAGCTGAGCAAAGAGTTTGGGGGCAGCGCATTGGGTCGCACAGTGAGCGAGATGGAAGACTAAAATATGTCAGCTCGCTCTAGTGTGGTTGCTGGCGAAGGGCTTACACTCTTCCACGCAGTCCTCTGAAGCCTTGCCGTCATTGTCGATCTGGCCTGTTACACGCTCAACGCACTCATCATAGTGGTGCTTTGCGGGGTGGCATTGCTTAGACTCTGCGCATTCTGTTGTGTAGGAGTCAGTCCATGTCCGAAGTTCCCACACATTGGCCGAGGTTCCAGTGCTGGCCATCAAAGAGTGGCCAATTGCTCTCCAAACCCATTCTAACGGCCACAAGCAGTTGCTGGATCGATGTAGATTCCAATTCAGGGAAACTCACCCTTCTCTAGCTGCTCCTTTGGGTCTACTGTCTCCTCCTCCTCTTCTTCCTCTTCCTCGTCGTCGCCCTCGTCTTTGCTCGGCTTATAGCCCTGTTCATTGCTCTCTCCTCCCTTCTTTGCGTCTTGCTTGTTGACCCCGGCCTCTTCACCGGACTCCTCGTCAGTGCCGGAGACAGGTGACTTGGTAGTGGCGCCGCCTTGGGGTGCCTCGGCGTCGGGCGAGGGGTGGGCGAACGTCTCCCAGACGTCAGTGAAGAAGTCGGTAAAGCCCATGGCTGCTGTGGAGGGGCAATTGGGTGTTGAAGAAGAGGGATGGTGCTGTGGTCGGTGATAAGGTGGTTGAAGCTTGATGAGGTTCCATCGCGAAAATGGCGGTGCCAAGACTACTAGGATGGCGGGTGCTTGTCATTCGATTTGCGCTGCATCAAATTGGACCCTTCACCAATTCGCAAAGTCAATGGATGAAGGGATATCTCGCCGAACAGAAAGCTGCCCTCATCCAATACCGATTATAGCTAACCCCGATGCCTTTTGAAGGCTTCCTGTACACTAACACCCGCCTCGACCTCCTCGATGACCTTTTCATCTGCGCCGACTAGCTTCGGTAATAGCTCAAGCAGCTCCTCGACCTTCCCCTGCGGCACCGCGACAACCCCATTCTCAAAAGGATCAATCATGACAAGATCTCCTGGTTCGACGACAGCCTCACCAATCTTGATAGGTACATTGCGAGCGTGGAACTTGGTTTCGGCTCCTGCTCCGATTATACTCGTGCCTCGGGACCAGATCGGTAGCTGTGTTTCGTTCAGTGCAACGATATCCCGTACTCTCCCATCAACTACTAGACCCTGTGCGCCCATATACTTGATGCGAGTAGCCATAATGCCGCCCACAACTGCGCAGGACTGACCAGCTGGCTGGCTGATTACCACTATGGTGTCTTTCTCAGTCCAGTCGGCCCACGGTCGTGAGTCCTCCAGATTTGATGTTGGAGCATCATGGGGAGCTGGCGCTGGGTTGGGGAAGCTCTTAGTAGTCTTTGGCATCATCAAAAAGGTGGATGCTGGGGCAAGCACCTTCTTGAATTCGGGCTTTGGTGTGCTTGCTGTGTGAAGCAATTGCTCTGCATGATGTAAGAGTGAGACTTTGTGTCACGATTATAATGGTAAGTTGTACGTATATCCCGAGAAATAAAACCAGCACCAGGTACATTCAGACGAAGCAATCCATCAGCTAGCTAGAGATGCTCAGTTGGAGGCTCAATGCAATAGAGGGTACAACGTACATCACATGCGGCATACTTGTATAATTCCTTCCATCTTGGGGACGCCATTAGGGCGTCAGTGGGAGGCCTGATAATCCTGATGTTGTTAAACGAATGCTATTCAATATCATGTCTTGAAGTTCGCCCCAACCCCACTATCGGTAGGCCGCTGCAGGTATGCTATCCTACGCCATCCGAGATCTCTCTAGTAAGGTACAACTAGCCCGTTATTGTTGTGGTACCAACCATAATAAAAGTGGTAGAGGTAGCTTGCTATAGAATAATCTGTGCATCGATCTTGACACTTGCCGTGGTATAAGCAATGTGTCGAGTCCCCGATCCTCACAAGTATACCATAGAAGACATTTGCATGTAGATGTTGGCTTTTTCTCTCTACGATCAAACTCTGTCACTAGAATACAATACTCATCTCTATTTGAAATCATTCATCCAAAAGAAATGTGTCAAGTTTACATCTAAGCAGAACTGACCAGCCGTTATGTCACATGGCACGTGACGCCAGCACGCTAATTCGACTAGGGTCTATTCATCATCGGCCTGTCCTGGGATTCCCGCATCACGGACGAGTGCACCACGACCGTCGAGCGACCTCTCGCCGCAGCATCCACAGTTCAACCCTGTGCGCTTTCATTTCTCCTTACCTATCTGATACATATAATACTTTTACCGCGGCCTTTGCCGCACTGCGACATCCAACATGGCTTTTCACGCGCCTGCTGTCTTTGTAAGTTTTGCCACGAGTTCCGATACCGTGTTATGGACGGCCAACCCAACTTACACTCATGCAGAACCTTCGAACCACCACTAATCACCTATGGCCAACCATGTCGACCGCCCTCCGATCTGCGGTCACCGGCACCAGGTCGATGCACACGGCGCGGGCTGCCGAGCCTCTGCCAGCAGCTTCTGCTGCTCAGCGCTCCATACCCTCCTTTGCCGGGATAACATCAGCTGGTTAGTAAATCGGGACTATAGGGTATAGGAGAGATACTAATGCGGTTCAGCACCATGGAACGCACTCGGACTAGGTTACCCCTCCGCCAGGATGACACCTTTCGGACGGCAGTACTCTACTGTGTCGCGCGCCAGTCCTCTATCGCAACTCCGAACACTACCAAGACCAGGAATGGTTGGTTTGAGTCTAGTACAGCAACGATCGCTTTTTGGTGGACCAACACAGGACCAGCTTGCACGTCTTGAGGAAGCTGCCAACAAAAACCCCAACAGTGCCACCTCACAGTCCTCCTTCTACTCCGCTCTCCTGCGCGCCAACATGCCTCAAATCGTCGTCAACCGCTATGATTCCGGACACTTTGCCACAAACACCATGGTGGACAGACTCTACCAAAATGCACTAAACAAGCTCGGACAATCGGGCAACGTCAACAACATTCAACCTAATCAAGGTCTCACCCAACAGCAGATACAAACCATCGGCCAGTCAGTGGGCGCTCATCTAGGCGGTGGTCAGGTTGCTAAGGCTCGCTCTGGTGCCGGTGTGAAGAGTGACCCAGTCTACGTTGTTGTCGAGGAGTCCCTGATGAATGTTATCTTCAAATGGGTCCGCTGGATTTGTGGCTTTGCCTTGGCAGCATATGTTTCCTTGATCCTCATTACTCTCTTCGTTGAGACTAGTGGTGTACTGAAGAAAGTCGGCGCAACATCGAGCGCTGAAGTACGACCAGAACACCAGAACACCCGTTTCAGTGACGTCCATGGCTGCGATGAGGCCAAGGAGGAACTTTTGGATGTTGTCGACTTTCTCAAGCACCCTGAACGATACAACAAGCTCGGAGGCCGCCTTCCTAAGGGTGTGCTTCTTATTGGTCCTCCTGGTACTGGCAAGACGCTGCTTGCCCGTGCTGTTGCAGGGGAAGCCGGCGTTCCGTTCTTCTACATGTCGGGTTCCGAATTCGACGAAGTCTATGTTGGTATTGGAGCCAAGCGCGTCCGCGAACTCTTCCAAGCTGCTCGATCTAAGGCCCCTGCAATCGTTTTCATCGATGAATTAGACGCTGTGGGTGGAAAGCGAAAATCACGGGATGCCAACTATCACCGCCAAACTCTAAACCAGCTCTTGAACGATCTCGATGGTTTCGACCAAAGTACGGGTGTTATCTTCATCGCTGCGACCAATCATCCAGAGCTTCTTGACAAAGCTCTCCTACGCCCTGGACGCTTTGATAGGCATGTCCAAGTTGAGCTACCCGATGCCAACGGCCGCCTAGCTATCTTGAAGTACCACACCAAGAAGATTCGCCTCACCCCTAACATTGATCTGTCGACTATCGCCCGTGGTACCCCTGGCTTTTCTGGCGCAGAGTTGGAGAATTTGGCAAACTCGGCCGCCATTCGTGCTTCCAAACTCCAATCAAAGTTTGTTACCCTCACCGATCTCGAATGGGCTAAAGACAAGATCACCATGGGTGCTGAGAAAAAGACCCGAACAGTTCCCCTTAAGGACAAGATTCACACTGCTTATCATGAGGGTGGTCATGCTCTTGTTGGTCTTTACACTAAAGGCTTCAATGATGTCCACAAGGCAACTATACTCCCGCGAGGACACGCTGCCGGTATCACTTTCTTCTTGCCACAAGAAGAGTCTCACCACACACGCCAACAGTATATCCGTCAACTACAAGTCATGATGGGCGGTAAAATGGCAGAAGAAATTGTGTTTGGCCCCGACAATGTTGCTGACGGCGCGTCTGGCGATATTCAACAGGCAACTCAATTAGCGTACAATATGGTCACAGCTTGTGGCTTTTCAGATGTGCTCGGCAATGTTGACTTCAAGTCGAATTACGACATGGTGTCTCCAGAGACAAAACGCCTGATTGACAACGAAGTCCGGCGGCTGATTGATGAAGCCAAAGCTAGTGCTAAAGATTTGCTAAAGTCGAAACGGCCCGAGCTAGATCTACTAGCAAATGCGCTCGTGCAGTACGAAACATTAGACAAACAGGAGATTATGAAAGTAGTCAAGGGCGAGAAGCTTCCCGATCGGTTGATGTCCATGCCGGACGCACCAATCAAGATCCCTAGTAATCCTCTCTCCACAGTCTTACCACCGGCATCTAACGAGAACGACGGATCCTCGGAGCCAGGTGCGCGTACTTGAATTTACTGAGTATGAAGACTGGTGTCAATCTGAAAAGAAATTGGTTCAGCGTGCATATTGAGGCGAATGGCGTTTGATGCTACCCTTCCCTCCTTTGCTCTGTTAGCAACCGCACCACAGAGGTTCTCAGTCCCTGACAAAATTGACTTGCAATTTCTTGTACATTATGTGCTCATCAGTTAGCGTCAGTGAAATACGCTTGGTTTTTACGTTTGTATGAAAGACGTGCCTACAAAGGGGGTAGGTTGGAGGCATACCCGATAGATTGAGTAGGGGAACGAGCAATATAACAATGCAATGTATGACTAACATTTGGAGTTGTGAAGTGTTATAAGTTTAGTCAATATGGAGAGATATACAGTATGATCCCTGTGAATCAAATAATAGTGATGTTATCCAGACTACTCGTAGCCCGTTATGTTAGAGGCCGACCCTACTAAGACACTTTTAACTATCTGCAGTTATGGGTTGAAGAAGGCTGGCAAATATCAATGACGAGGTGGGGATCTGAGGGGAGAAATGGGCTCGTGCGTTGCCGCGCCGCACGCTACCGAAGGCAGTCGCGTTTGATCAGGAAAGGAAATAACAGAGTAGCAGTTGCAAGGTCATCGTGACTTGGAAGGTTTGCATACAAGTTCCATCAATTACCTTTCTCGAACTAATGGCTTCATCAATACTATTAACGTCAGCTGGCATCATTTTACTCACCTCGCTTTTCATCTTGCACCTCTTGCAAGTTCGATCTTCTCAAACACAACGAAACGTGGAAGCCAAGAAACCTAAACAATTGGATGTTGACCTGGACCATCCAGAATGCCCTCGCCAACTGAGAAGCAATCTTGCAGAGGCTATTCCCAATGGCATCATTTTGCCTGAGGATACCAACACTTTTCGGGAGTCGATGAACGCGTACTGGGCACAGCAGGCGTGCGAAGTTGTGCCTGCCTGCATTGTCCGGCCAAATAATGAGGAAGAGCTAGCACAGGCCGTCAAGATTATCAAGAGCAAATATGACATGCAGAGAAAAGCTGATGGCGGGCTGGGTATGGATGGCCAAGGACTTTTTGCTGTCCGAAGCGGTGGTCACTCTCCTGTTGCCGGTGCATCTAGTATTCAAGGAGGCATACTTATCGACTTGAGCCTCTTTGACGAGGTGACGCCATCATCCGACCGAAGGAGCGTAGTCATTGGAGCTGGTTGCAAGTGGATGAGTGTTTATAAAGCTCTCGAAAAGGACGGCCTTGCGGTTGCAGGGGGAAGAAATTCGGCAGTAGGCGTCGGGGGTTTGACGTTAGGCGGAGGATTATCTTTCTTCTCGCCGCGTTTCGGTTTGGTGTGCTCCAACATCCTGGAATACCAGGTTGTACTTGCAGATGGGTCAGTGGTGGTAGCTTCGGCAACCTCGTCTCCAGACTTGTGGCGCGCACTCAAGGGTGGGGCGAACAACTTTGGCATTGTGACTCGATTCACAGCTCGTGCTTTCCCTTCCAGCGATATTTGGAGTGGGATGTTGTATATACCATCATCCCAAAGCTCCAAGGTGCTGACTTCGTTTCATGAATTTGTCGACAGGGACATTACAGATGATAAAGACAACACATTCGATGAGTTTTCTGCAGGGCCGCTAGCTTGCTTTACCTACCTCCAGCAACTTGGTATTCAAGCTATTGCAGTTGCACTGACCCACACCAAGTCCCCAGGACCTGGTAAAAGATGGCCACCATGCTGGCAAAGCTCGGGCTTTTCCAAAATCTGGCGCCTATGGAGCACTTGCAGCAAAAAGAGCCTTAGTGCAGCATGTGACGAAATGAGCGTCTTGAGCCCTCCAGGGCGAAGACAGAGGTTCGCGACAACGACTATCAAGAATGACCGCGCCACATTGGAAGCAGTCCACACGGCGTATTCCGACGCTATTGCCGGTATCCGAAAGTTTAACGTCAGGAATATGTCTTGGACACTCGTTCTGCAGCCTATGCTTCCGAATTGGGCGCAGAAAGGCGACCAGAATGTGCTTGGATTGGATACATGCACCAATGAGGCGCTTGTCAATGCGAGCTTCACGGTGAATTGGGCCTTATCAAAGGATGATGATACGACCCAGCAAATCATGCGCACAGCAATAGAGCAGATTGACGCATTTGCCGAAGCGCATGGGACAGGGCACCGTTATCTTTATATCAACTACTGTGATAGCTGGCAGGATCCTCTGGGAAGCTATGGGCGGGACAACGTGGAGTTCATGAGGGAGGTCAGTAAAAGGTACGATCCCAACGGTCTATTTCAGAAAGGCAGCGTTGGTGGCTTCAAGCTTGGGCTGTGATGGCGGCCGGTAGTTCGATCCGAAGCGGGCAAATGCTGCAGCCATGCGCCACCACTGCAACCTTCTACTATGTAAGTCAACGTTGGTCGACGATCCCACGTCCTTTTTGCCTCGGGCGACTTTTCGTCATTCGGAGGGCAAAGGCGCAGAGCCTTTTGTTGGATGGTCTGACGAAGACAGCGAAGGCGAGGAGGATTGATGTTGGACCGCCATGACAACAAGAATAGCTGATAATATGGTGCCGCAGTAGGAAAAAGATTTACGATTTCCTTCCTGTTCGGGCCAAGCACGACAAGGCACCCAAGGCATGTGACAAAGCATGGATAAGCTCCAACGCCGAATTGGCGCCTTCCCCGCGCAGGACTTCGGGAAACTATAATTTGCATGGAACCAGGGAACACACCACCAACCGCCATTCACAGCTGCGCAAGGGTATGGGCCAATTCAAGTGCTGGAGAAGAAGATCGGCCTCGTTCTAGAAGAAAGTGGGTCGTGATAGGCCGCGAGTTGTGGTTGGCAATATGCCCAGAGTAAGTTTCTGCTGGCAGCAAATTGATTGCAGCACCGGATCCGCTCATACCGCCTCGCTCTGGCCGTCGCCAATGCTGGCAGCCGGAGCGAGATAAGCATCAGCAGCAACTACGGACAAGAGCGAGCATGTAGACACGAAGGAAGGCACAGGATGCCGTCCCAGGCTCGGCAAGGTTTGGCGCACGCTTGTTGTTGAACCGTGGGCAACCGGGCGGGATGCATTGAGCTTCCCGATCGCTCGAATATCCAGGCGTGCGGTGTCGCGTGCTGTGACATCGCATGTTTCCCCTCCACGATGGACCAGTGCAACGGTTTCGACATGGCCATGACCCCAGTGCGAGCAGGCCTAGCTTGTGGGCTAGCATCCGCCGCAGCCAATTGCCCGCACGAGAATCGCAAAAGAAGGCATCTCGAACGCCCCCTTTTTGCCCTGGCGCTGCCGTCTGCTCGCATGCTAGCATGGCTACCTGTTGGATCTGTGGTGCTATCAATTGCTCGTGTGGTGGCGCCATTCCCAATGGGGCAGGAGCAATGCTCGTTCTGGGTGGCGTCATTACCGCGCCAAATCACAGCAGCCGCTGCCGCCAAGGCCGCGGCAGCTTGTTCGATTGCCACCAGTGGCTGCTGGTCCTCCCCTTAGTAAACGACTTATCGAGGCTTGTCTGCGACATTGAATCTCGGCGGAATAGTGCGAATTCGTACAAGGCCGTGGAAGAATGTCCAGACATGGCGCCTTATTCGTGTTACCACCTCCTGCCTGTTACGGTTGCAGCGGGCAAACGCGATGAAGCACTCACTTTATTAACCTCCCACCCTCGCCCTTTGCTAGTCCGCCACGAGACTTTACTTTCCCCTCGTCGGCTCTAATCTGTTCCGCTTCGACACTACACAGGCTTAAACAGTCCCAATTGTTTGCCCACCATGCCTGTTGGAGACAGCGACGAAGTTGTAAGTGAACCATCCCTTCCATGCGAGGCAATATGTACTGACTTAGCCTCGTAGGCCGTCACAGGCCTCGACCCCGCTCTCATTGATCGTTCTGGTGACCCCGAGCGCAAAGACCCAGCATTCCACCAGACGGGTCCCCCAGCCTACCTCATCTCTGAGGGCAAGGCTGGCCTCCAAGATTCTTATCTGAGCGAGGCAGACGATTTCCCCACCGAGGATGAGCTAGCCACTCTCCGCCGTGTGCCTGCAGGCATCCCATGGAAGATCTACACCATTGCCTTCGTTGAACTTGTGGAGCGCATGTCGTACTATGGTACCATTGCTGTCTATTCCAACTTCATTGCCAAGAAGCGACCCACCTCCACTGGAGCCGCTCTCCACCCCAACGATGCCGAAGCAGTTCCCGGTGCCCTTGGTATGGGCAAACAGGTTGCTTTCTCCCTGACCACCTTCAACGCCTTCTGGGTTTACTGCTGCCCGCTCCTCGGAGCCTGGATCGCAGACACCTATCTTGGTCGTTTCAAGGCCATTGTCTACTCTGTCATTATCGCTGAAATCGGTCACATTATCCTCGTCGCCTCCTCCGCTCCATCTGTTCTCGACAAGCCGAACACTGCTCTTGGTGTCTTTGTCCTTGGTATTCTTATCATGGGACTCGGAACCGGTACCTTCAAGCCCAATATTTCGCCCCTCATCGCTGAGCAGGTCCCTGAAGAGAAGATGCGCGTTGTGACCGTCAAAGGTGAGCGTGTCATTGTTGACCCAGCTGTCACCGTCACGCGCATTTACAACTATTTCTACCTCTTCATCAACATCGGTGCTTTGGTCGGTCAGATCAGCATGGTGTACGCTGAGCGCTACGTTGGATTCTATCTTGCCTATCTCATCCCCACCGTCATGTTCATCGTCTGCTTGCCAGTTCTCTACATGTGCAAGAAGCATTACATCCTCAAGCCACCGAGTGGTAATGTCATGGGCCCTGCTTTCAAGCTGTTCTTCAAGGCTCTTGGTGGTGGTATCAGCGTCAACCCTCTGAGGACTTGGAGAAACTGGAATGACGGCACCATGTGGGCAAAGGTCAAGCCCTCTACCCTCGGAGCCAGCAAGCCCTCTTGGTACAACTTCGATGACGCCTGGGTTGATGAGGTCGCTCGTGGTTTCGGCGCATGCAGTGTTTTCTTCTGGGTGCCTATTTTCTGGCTCGCCTACCGCCAAATGGACTCCAACTTGACTCAGATGTGCTCAACTATGCGTTTGGGCGGTGTTCCCAACGATATTCTCTCCAACTTGGACCCCATCGCCATTATCATCATTGTTCCAATCATGGACAGCGTTGTTTATCCTGCTCTCCGAAAGCGCAACATCCGATTCACGCCCATTAAGAAGATCACCGCTGGCTTTATCCTCGGTTCTTTCGCCATGGTTTGGGCTTCCGTTCTCCAACATTACGTGTAAGTTAACCAACATGATTTTCTGAATCTTCCAATGCTAATATGCTTAATAGCTACAAGTCATCTGGATATTATCAAACCAAGGATCCTGATTACAAGTCGCCTATCAGCGTCTGGGCCGTCACCGGTGTTTACGTCCTCATTGCCACTTCTGAGATTTTCGCCTCCGTCACCACACTTGAATATGCCTTCACCAAGGCTCCCAAGAATATGCGTTCTCTCGTTCAGTCTGTCCAGCTTTTCACCACGGCTTTCTCTGCTGCCCTTGCCCAGGCTTTCACTCCTTTGACCAGCGACCCTCATCTCGTCTGGAACTACGGCGCTGTTGCTATCATCTCTTTCACAACTGGTATCGCCTTCCATTTCACATACCGCACCATGGATAAGCAGGAAGATCAACTAAATATGCTTCCTACTGGTCACATTGGCACTCATACCCAAGCCGAGGATATCGAGAGGCGTGCCAGCGTCGCAAGCCAACGGGCGGGCGAACTTCCCGCCAATGAGAAGATTTAAAAGCTTTGTTGGGACGAAGGGATTCTTCAGGGAGAATAAATTTTATCTTGAAGGGTGATTTGTGTAGATGGCTATACCCTGAACCTATGATACCACGTGCAAGACTTTGCGCTTACTTACGCAAGCTTATAATGCAATATAACAAGTTCTAATCAATGCTTCACATTACCTTATGATTCCGTGCAAAGTGGTTACTTTTATTTGTGTGTTATAAATGGAGAGTGTTTATTATTCGAAAGTCAATGTCACCAACGTTAACAGGTTGAGGAAAGGGAGACCATGGTGTTGTCTCAAGCTTGAAAAGTTAGTAAAAGCACTTGATGAAAACCCATACGCTTCGATGCCGTAACAAGGCCTATCTACTAAAGGTAGGACCAGAATTCGCCCCTCCCATTTCTTGATATACTAACTACCAAAAATAGGATGTTCTCATATATACTTCTCCTGGTCTTGCTGAAAACTGAGGCAGCCAATTAATGAAAAAAATAAAAAAATGGATACCATATTCGGCTGCGTAAAATCCATACTTGGCCGCGCAATTGTTCGGCTATAACCGCGCGCGTACTATCAGGCTATCTTCGACGGAAGTTAATAAATATCTTGGTTATCTCAATTCTAGTAAAAGATGTTACTCAAACTACTTATGTACTCCTTTTCATAAATTAAGCTAGCTAGCTACCTAGTTGTGCCCTTTTCCTTAAAGTAGCTGATAAGAATATACTGAAATACTAAATATTACGTAGATATATAGTAATTGAAGAGTAGAAGTAGCACTCCTAAATTTACGCTTATGTGAATTTCCAAATCCGGATTCTTTACTCTTCACACTGACCTTGTTGTTACTTAAAGATCACTTTTGTCCATTTTATCTGAGCCATAACCCAAGCGTCTTCATTAACAACGCCCGTGCCGACACGATGCGCAACCCCGCGTTTCACCTCATCCCACTTCACCATCAGAACGTGTAGCTTCGGTAGTACTTTGTACGGCGGGTATCGTTCATGGACTCGGGAAATGATGATAAAATGACGGAACCCACTTTGTACATCGCTAGAACATCCATGCTCAGACATTGTACCTACCTCTGGGCATCCTCCACGTGGATCATAGAGCCCCCAGACGTATCCTACGTTCGCAAACACTTTTGACATATAGAGCTTCGCCACGCTTGTCCAAAAGATCAGTCGTCCCGAGTCACGAAAATCTTCACTGTTATCCACTTCGATTTTAGTCAGTCCTTTCCACCCTGCTACAATAATCGGGTCCAATGCACTTGTGTCAAGCGGTGTAGTATATCGGCTGAAAAGCTCTAGTGGCATGAGAGCGCGGATTTTGCCATCGACGTCGAGATTGTAAAATTCCAGTCCAGGGATGAACATGGCAACAGGATCCGGCAATTTGAAGAGGCCGTTTGCCGAGTATTGCCAGAAGGCATAATTCTCTCCTTTTGCCTTAACCACGAACGTTCCCCACTCTACGTCAGCCCTGCCTAGTCATGGCCTCCCAAACGCACTTCATCAAGCAGATTGCCTGCGGCCGGCGCAAGCCGAACATGCCCCTAAAGTATAACCTTCATTCCAGCGTAGATCCTTAGTCGTTGTTTCTTATCTCTAGTCCCGCCATCGGTAGGCAGATTTAGTGCTGTCAACACCTGATCTAGCGCGGCACTCGGCATATTCGAAAGTTGACCAGGCGTGGGAGGAAATCCTAGGACGTTGGCGTTTGCCGTAAGTCTACGGAGTGCGGTAAGAGGGACATCGGATCTTTCGATACTAGAGTTTTGAAGGTGGGCAATAGAGTTGTACTCACTGTTAGAATACCCAATTAGAACAATAAAAAAGCATGTTTTTGAAAATTCCCTTTTGTATGCACGTGAATATACTCGAGGAGTCGCTCCAATCGCACGTGACAAGTAAATCTCTCGTCATCTAGTATGCGGCCCTTGTTCGAATATCCCTTCAGAAGATGCTGGCCTGATCTGCAGTATCCGTGAAACAAACTTTACGGCCAGTCCGGCTACCCGAGTTAGCTCACGCCACAGAACTAGAATTCAGGCTCTTGGTAAACTGAAAAAGTGGGGTAATCACACTCCTTACATCAAAGCTAGATGCATACAGTAGACTATATACTACTAAATAATTCGATTAAGAATTGTACATTCCACTAGCTGTACTTGTAGATACCTAAAAGAAAGGTTCTAGGTAGCTTGAGTATCTTCCGGCTGCTACGTCTAAAGTGGTTAAGTCCCACTTTTCCGGTTGACTGAGAGTCAGGCACCGCCCCGGGTTTTAAGAGATGAGACGCCCATCTCTCGCCTATGCTGAAGCAACCAAAATTCGTGCTACACCAATCAATGTCGGGCGGAAATCTGCGTCGCCGGCCGAGATTGACAAAGGACAGGTATGTCGCTTGAAACAGTAAGTCTCAAAATGCAAGGAACCTATTTTTGAGCAAAACGTGAATACCTAGACCATGGACAAAACGTTTGGTCAATACCAGTTGGGATTTCCGGTGACTCCGCATATTTCCTCGGAGATTGAAACGTAGGGGACTTGGATAGGTGCTGGTAGCATTGTATCGCGCCATTTGCGTCCTATATCAGAGCACGCTGTATGGAAAGTTGAAGTTGCACAAGATGTTCATGATGTAAGTGATGAATTAATCCTAGGGAGCCGTCCAGAGTAAAATGCTGCTCATATTCTCGTTGAGCCATACCAGGAATGCAATATATGCTTTGAAAAATGTATAAACAAGAAATGAAGTCCACCACATATTCTATACAGAGACCCGGACTTATGAAAACCAGGCATTTATGCTCTTCCAGTTGACAAATTGAGGTCCAATCTTCTTGAGATCTCCGACACCAAGGTTAGCTGCGTCATTTGCAAGCTCATACTTCAACATCTCGATTGCGCGTGAAACACCCTCGGAACCATAGACATTGGCGTACATGAAAGGACGGCCGACACCAACAGCTCTGACTCCGAGAGCGAGAAGCTTCAAGGCATCAGTTCCGTAACGTACACCACCATCGGCGTAAACTTCGGTCTGAGTAAAAATTTCGGGTGACTCCTGGTAAATCTCGAGGGCGATCTCGAGAGACGAGGGTGCGCCGTCGAGTTGGCGGCCGCCGTGGTTGGAGAGGAAGATGGCCTTGCAACCCTGCTTAACAGCCTCACGTGCATCCTCGACGGTTTGGATGCCCTTAGGGATAAGGGGTAGCTTGGTCAAACTCTGGAGTGTTTGGTAATACTCCCAGGTGAAGAAGCTGTATCCAGTGTTTGCGCTGCCGACACCAGAGCGAGCAGCACGGTGCCTGACGCCATCGCCAGGAGAGTCGACGGTTAGGACGATGGCTTTGGCGCCATCTGCCTCAATGTCCTTGAACAGTTTTGCTGTGGCATTCAAAGATGGGTCATCAAGATAGACTTGCTGAAAGAGGACTTGAGAGCTATTGGCGCGGGCGGCATAGATATCCTGCCTCTTGCGGCTCGAATAGAGCGATGGCATATAAAGGATGCTGCCGTTGGCAGCACCCTTGACAAGTCCAACCTCGCCCTCCGGATGTGCATATCCAGCTCGCGCGCATGGCGAGATAAAAAAGGGCGCGGAGAAATTGTAACCAAGCATCGTAGTTGCAAATGTTGAGTCGATGTTTGTGATGTCAACCAAGACGCGAGGTCGGAGACGGAATCGCTGGTACACTTCGAGGTTGTTGCGATACGACCATTCACCGGATGCTCCATTGCGATAGTAGGTGTAAGCAGTCTGGTTCATTTTTTGGCGGGCAGCCCAGTCGAAGTCTGGTAGACCAGCAAGCCTGGCTAGAGGCGGAAGGGAGCCATTAGCAACGAGTGAACCGAGCTGGCCATCGATTCCAGTATCTGGCTCGTTGATGAAAGGGCGAGCAGCGAGGGCCACGGAGGCAAATGTCAAGGCCGAAAGACGCATTTTGAAACGAAGGACAAGGTGAAGTATGAGTGCAACAAGAAAACTGGAAGATGGGCAGTGAAATATAACTGCGGCGATGGAAGGGTTTCTTCTTCACCGCGTGCGGAAGTTTGCCCTCGGACGTACTGGCAAGGAAGAACGACCGAGCAAGTTTTGTTTCGCTGCGCGTGGGGTGCTCTCTCCTTGGAACAAACGTCAATTAATTTAATTACCCCATCGCCTGGAGCCCCCGAGGAAGGCTGAGGTCATCTTATTCGCAATCGCCAAGCCGACCATGTTGCGCCTGGAGGTCCGGCGTCTGGCACAGGCTAATCGGACATGGGGGAGCCTCCTCGCACGGGCTCTGCGTTCGATTGATTGGATGTTGCACCGGGGTATGCTGCGCAACCAGAAGAACTTGATGGCCGAGTAATGGCCGCGGGGTGGAATGACGTCTGGGTACCGGTACTTAGTAGCCATGCCGGCCAGCTGCTCGAGAACCTTGTAGCGATGTTCCTTGTACCCGGGAAAAACGTGTTTGACATGCGTGCAATGCACTGCAAGGCTGTGCGGGTGGAGGTGATGATGCAAACCTTGCGGGATCAGCATGTCTCGATGCCCGCGAACAGTCATGTCCAAAGCTCAGCAACATCAGCACCTGCCGCAACGAGCAGGGAATGCAGGGGAGCTACAGATGCGGCTTATGAACACACGCGGATTATGAGCGCTCAACGTTCTAGTATGGGCCATGAGGCGCCCCGAGACGGACCATTGCCCTATCAGTGCTGGACGGACAGAAGCGATCAGGATCGCAACTGTGCCACTTCGGCACAGAACCGGTCCGGCGTCCTTTGTGATGCGAGTTGACGAGGCGAGATTGGGCGCAGACTGTAAGAGTGTGTGCACAAGCCAAAGATGACTGGAGTAGGAAGTTGTCAAGGTAGCGCATAATCGCCGGCCTGATTCCGGTTAGGCGGTGCGCCCTTGTCGCCCATTCTGATCGCGCATCACCACCGTGGGTTGCATCTACCCGCCGCACAGGCAGATCCTACGCATCTTGATCATATGAAAGACTCACCTCGCAGCACCAAGCTTCAGCTTTGGGCTACCTCATTCCGGGTAATACAGCAACTGGTATTGTGTCCCCTGTACGTCCTCTTCCCTGGTTTGTGTGCATAGTACGGGTGGGCTCCATGATAAGGGGCCAAGCGCACAGAACTTAAACCATCAACTCCAACACAATTCACAACGCGCCTTCGATAGTTTGTCACACGAGCCGACCATAGCGATACCGACACATCGCGTTTGGCTCGAATCAATTGTATCATCAGAATGTACTTCTACTTTGTATATTCATCACCTTCAGTTTGCTCTCACACTGGCGCAGTGTCGCAAAATGTCCTGCAAGCATTTCTCTACCTGGCGGAGTGAAAAACAAATTCTTTGAATGGGATAATGGCTCGCCTGGGCGACAAGGTCCGGGCCTGGGCAGTTGTGCGACAGAAAAGTGGCACACTGTCGGTATACCTGAGGCTATCGCCCTGGCGAAAATCTCCATCTGCATCCAAGGGACGAAACAACATGCTGTCTAGGGCAGATTGGCCAAGTTCTCCCGCCCATAATCTGGTCATGGGGGGGTAGGTAGGTGGAGGCACAGCCCTGAAGAATTGTGGGCCTCTCCAAGCGATGCGTGGATTGTGCATAGGTACGTGCAACGTTCAATCCACCGGCTCCGAAACGAAGAAAAGTGCGATAGGTGTTCTTTGGCAGACCTAAGCGAAGACTTGAGTTGAGAAAAAGATTGGGATCCAGGAGACAAATGCACGACTCGCACATCTTTCACATGTCCTGATGCCGCAGCTGCCATTGTTTGCTGGTCGTTATACGTTCACATGTTGTCGATAATAGCGAACACAATCGCGACGATGGCATGGCAATTGCTAGACGCTATCCCAGCAATACAGATACGATTGCGAGAATATCGGCCCGCTTTTGCAACATACTCGATTAGAGGCGACATTTTAATGAGGTCGCAAACCAGGACTCCAGGATCCTGGTAAAACTTCTCCAGTGGGTCTTGAGCTTGAAGCACGATAAGAAGTGGAGACCGTCTTACCCCAGACAAATCTTTTCACAAATCTTGATCCAAGCTCACTCCCCGCCGATTATGGTACTTTTAGTCAGATAGTGCTCAGTTTTTGACGTCCACAACAATTTGATGGACATGGTTTCGGCGACCCGCAAGCGGCTGTTGTTCACCTGAGAAAGAGGTGGCTCTCGCTATGAGGCGTTGAAGACCAGGCTGCAAGCAGAGCGTTATTTGGAACTTCTGCCATTCCTGCTCAGACCTATCTGTAACAGCCGCTCTCTGCCAGACCTTGCCACCGTCGCAGCTTACTTCCACCCTTTGGACCCCATCATAGCTCCACGCCCACCCCTCAACCAAAGTCCTTGCAACTAACAGAACTTCCTCTGGTTTTGGCTTAACAATCATGGAGTTGACTGCGACTTCCCATATTGGCCGTAATATGGACTGCTCTGGATATGTTCGATCAGCCTCGTTGTAGAAGATTGTAGTATACGGTCCTGGAGCACGCTTTACTTGTACAGATAGCTTGCAAAGCCACTTTGTTGAATTCGTTCCAAAATAACCAGGCACCACAAGCCGCACGGGGCCACCACGCTCTTTGCTAAGGGCCTCGTCATTCATCTCGTATGCCACTAAAACCTCTGGCTGCATAGCCTTTGCTATCGGTAGATCCTTTTGGTACCGATCCGCTTCCACGCCGGCAAAGTTTCCTCGGTCCAAGCCCTCTGACCACACGAAGCGCCGTTCCTCGGATGGCCGAAGCCCAGCGAGGCCTAGTAAGTACGATAGTTGAACGCCTGTCCATCGTACGTTGCCAATACGCCAGCAAGCTTCGGTTGGTGGTTTTAAAGGACTTCCGTAGCATTCGTGAAACGCCGTAATTGAGGCCTGTGGTAGGTGTTTTAATTCGTCAAGGGTAATGACAATTGGCTGGTTGACGAGGCCGTCTATCACCAGCCGATACCGTGAGTTATCTACCACAGCTACACCCATGTGCATAGTGTGAAATAATCTTGCGTCTGGAGTAATGCGACTGGTAAGCTCGTGGGGCGGAGGTGGGTGCCGAATCTGGAAGCCAATGGGATCTAGGCGCACGAAAGCATCCCTCTCTTTTCCTATCTGAAATGAACCCATATTTCTTGATGACTCCATGGGATTGGGTAGCTCGATCTACACGTAGCTAAGCTTCTAGTAATATCAGAGAACGCAGATTAAGTAGAAGAGATATTACATCATACGATGCGGATAGTAGGATTCTCCGTTTTGACCGGATTTCTACTGCACTGGGGCCCGTGTAGGAAATGTTGGAAGCTGGGGGTGACATCTCCCCCAGCGCAGGCTGTTGGTATCAAGAAAGCCGATAGCTGGCTAAACAAGCGTCACGTCATCTTTGACCTTGCAGCAATACTGCGAAGGGAGATCCGACCTGTGATAATAATTAATCTCTGTTGGGCAATCTAAATCCTTTTTCTAGATAGGTTGAAGATCTTGTAACAAGTAATTGTGTTTGGAAGGTAGAACCATATTCGGCTATTTCAACGCACCAAGAGGCGGGGAAGGCGCGAGTCATGAGCACATAATGCATGACCCCCAGTTTGGCTTTCAATCATTCTTTTCATCTCAATTGTACCAGAATGGCCAATTTCCTACGCGCCGCAGCATGTCATGTATCACCAATTTTTCTGAATGCGCGCAAAACGACCGACAAAGCGGTTTCGTTTATAAAGCAGGCTGCAACACATAAAGCAAATCTCATCGTCTTTCCAGAAACTTACATTTCTGCCTTCCCAATTTGGAGCAGTGTGCGGCCACCAACTGAGAACCATGATTTATTTCAGCGTATGGTAAAGGAGTCTGTTTATGCTGATGGTGATGAGATTGAGACTGTGCGCGAAGCTGCGCGATCAACAGGTTCCATAGTCAGCATTGGTTTCAGTGAGAAGTCGCAATACAGCAATGGATGCCTATACAACTCCAATCTTGTCATAGGCCCAGAAGGCGAGATACTCATACACCATCGCAAATTGATGCCAACATTCTTCGAAAAGTTGACGTGGAGCCCGGGCGATGGACACGGGCTTCGGGTCGCTGACACGAAATACGGTCGCATAGGAGGGCTCATCTGTGGAGAGAATACCAACCCACTTGCTCGCTTTTCTTTAATGGCGCAGGCTGAGCAGGTACACATATCCACCTGGCCAGCAATATGGCCAACACGTGCACCACAGAAAAAGTCTTTGGAACTAGCCAATAGTTCGCCAACAGACACTCCGGCTAACTACGATAATCTTGCGGCAAACCGGACTCGTGCAGCGGCACACTGTTTTGAAGCAAAATGCTTCGGTATTGCATGCTCTGGCCATCTCGGAGAGGATGCGATCGAGAAGGTCATCAATGGTGCAAGTCAGCCAGAGATTGTAGCCGAGACCTTGAGAGCTATGCCACGAGCAGCAACATTCTTTCTAGATCCAACTGGCGCTCCACTTCCAAGTTTCGTCTATCCGAACGGTAGCAACGAGCAACAGCCTATGTCACATTTACAAAATGAAGAAGGCATATTGTATGCAGACATGGATATGGATAGCTGTATTGAGGGCAAGCAGTATCACGATGTAGTTGGTGGCTATCAAAGACTCGATGTTTTTGATCTAGAGGTGGATCGGTCCAGAAAAGATCCTGTTCGCTTCACCTAGCAACAGGTATTTATGGACCAAAGTATAAGCCACACCATATTCATCATCTTTTCAATGATGAATTGTTTCTATCACTCTGTAGTTGTCGTAAAAGCTTCAGACACCTGGTTTGCAGGCTGGCTAGCTCGGACATCAATACCAATTGGCCGCCCAAGTAACATTGTTACTTGCGACATGAAGATTGCTAGCATATTGCATACACTATAAAACTAATGGGTACTATATTGGCGCGAGGGATGGCTAGCCGACGAGTTGATGTCAACGATATGGCGCTAGCCAATCAAAGCGATATGAAATCCTTAGGTAACCCGAATCGATTGCGTCGCGAACCTCAAGCCGCCACTCCCACAACGACAACGCTCGCTTGCCGGCAGCACGAGCGTCAATTGCGCCCGACTACGTATATATAGCATTTATGATGCTTGCTCGACACGCACCCGCTGCCTCGGCACTCAGTGCAGCCGCTCACAGAGCGTTGCCCGCCGCCACGGCATGTACTCGCCTTTCGACCGCTGCCACACCTTCGCGGACACAGACAAGGGCTTTGGCTACTGTAAACGATGCTGCCCCGAAGAGGACGTATGGGGGCTTGAAGGACCAAGACAGAATCTTCCAGAACCTGTACAGCCATCATGGCGCGGATCTCAAGAGCGCCATGAAGTATGGCGATTGGTATAAGACGAAGGAGATTCTGCTCAAAGGCCACGATTGGGTATGTTGCCTGGGGAGCATGACGGAATCAGTTTTGACATTCGATAGATCATTTCCGAGATCAAGGCTTCCGGATTACGAGGTCGAGGTGGTGCTGGTTTCCCCTCCGGCTTGAAATGGGTATGCTACCATCGTTAAACTGCTAATTCGCATGCAATTGGCTCTGACATGTACCTAGTCATTTATGAACTTCAAAGACTGGGATAAGGACACCAAGCCACGTTACCTGGTTGTCAATGCCGATGAGGGCGAGCCAGGAACCTGCAAGGACCGTGAGATTATGCGCAAGGACCCACACAAGCTCGTCGAGGGCTGTCTCGTTGCCGGACGTGCTATGAATGCCACTGCTGCTTATATTTACATCCGAGGCGAGTTTTATCACGAAGCTACCGTGCTCGAGCGCGCTATACAGGAGGCATACAAGGCGGGTCTCATTGGCAAGAATGCCTGCGGTTCCGGCTACGACTTCGACGTATACGTCCATCGAGGAATGGGCGCCTACGTCTGTGGCGAGGAGACTTCTCTGATTGAATCGCTCGAGGGAAAGCCTGGCAAGCCTCGTCTAAAGCCACCGTTCCCAGCTGCCGTGGGTCTCTTCGGATGCCCTTCAACTGTCGCCAACGTTGAGACTGTTGCCGTGGCTCCTACCATTTGCCGTCGCGGTGGCAGCTGGTTTGCAGGTTTTGGTCGTGAGCGAAACCAAGGCACTAAACTCTTCGCTATTTCCGGGCACGTCAACCACCCCTGCACCGTCGAGGAAGAAATGTCTATTCCCCTTCGCGAACTAATTGATAAGCACTGTGGTGGTGTTCGTGGCGGCTGGGACAATCTGAAGGCCGTTATTCCTGGTGGTTCATCGACACCCATTCTCCCTAAGCACATTTGCGACGACCAACTCATGGATTTCGACGCACTCAAGGACTCTCAATCTGGTTTCGGTACCGCCGCCGTCATCGTCATGGACAAGTCAACCGATATTGTACGCTGCATCACCCGCCTTGCCAAGTTCTACCATCACGAGTCTTGCGGTCAGTGCACACCCTGCCGTGAGGGTAGCAAGTGGACACATCAGATTATGGACAGGTTCTACAAGGGCCAGGCTAGGGAGCGTGAGATTGACATGTTGCAAGAGTTGACTAAGCAGGTTGAGGGACACACAATCTGTGCGCTTGGAGAGGCTTTTGCATGGCCATTACAGGGTCTCATTAGGCATTTCAGGCCAGAGCTTGAGGCGAGGATAAAGGACTATGCGGATCAGAATGGAGGACGCGCGCTTGCTGGTGGATGGGCACATGATGCCCAGAAGAAGGGAGAGCTGATCAGCCCTGGTCAGTAGACGGGCAAGGGAGATGATTTGTTTTATAGCATGCATGTTTCTTTTGTTCGAGCTTTTTGACAGGCATACGGAGAACTTAGAACCGAGCTGTATATAGCCTTTCGGTGCAAGTAAAGTTCAAAGTCTGCAATGTTCCGGAAACAAAAAATTGCATAGAATTGGTATCTCACTGCGTCCTGTCTGCATGCAAGCATCATAGCCACTGCTGTGTACACCAGATGCGCCCGAACGCCTCGTGCTTGCTATATAAAACCTTACGCCTAGTCAACGTGCACTATCCCAAGCAAATGTTCACAAACTCCTCTCGACTGATCGCGTTATCCCCATCCATATCAAACTCTTCAATCATAGCCACCAGCTCATCATGACTCAAGGCCTCCCCCAACTCCCTCGCAACCCGCGTTAAATCCTGCAACGTAATCTTGCCCTTAGAACCTTCATCGAACAGATCGAACGCCCGCTGAATTTCCTCCTGGGGATCTCTGCTCAAGATGCGCTGCGCCATGAGCGTCTGGAAATTCTGGAAGCTCAGCAACCGCCTCGGAGCCGCCTGATACGCCAGCCTCTGTTGCTGAGACTGCGGCTGCTTCCCATTGCCACCCTGCGCCGCCGCAACACCATGCGCATTCAGGATGCCCAGAATCTCTGATTTGGGGAGATCGAAGCCCAGGGCCTTCATGGCGACTTTGAGCTCGTGGTAGTCGATGTAGCCGTCTTTGTCGAGGTCGAAGAGGTTGAAGGCTTCGCCGATTTCTTCGCGCTGTTCTTCGCTGAGCTCGGCGAGGGAGGCTTGTGCTGCGGTGTCCATGCGTGCTTGTTCTTCGCGGGCGCGGCGCTCTTTGTCGAGGCGCTCGGATTCGAGGCGTTGTGCTGTTTTGGGGCCGCTGGGGAAGGAGGGAGCGGCGAAGGTGGAGGCCTGTTGTGAAGCCGATGCAGGGTTTGGGCGGTTGAGAGAGTAGCGGGTGCCCAGAGGGGGTTGGGTGGATGATGTTGCCATGTGTTGAGTATTGGCTGGGGTTGTCGTGGGAGGGTTGGTGGGGTGCGCCGTGTGGAGGATGTATGGTAGAACTTTGACAGCTGTGTGGTGTTTTGCTGATGTCTGGCGGAACGGATGTAAAGAGTAGGATGCAAGATTGTCAGTGCAGGCGTGGTTGCGACAATGAGTTGATTTGCTGCGGTTCCTTTGTTTGTTGCTAACTAACTACTTAGTCGTAGTGGCTTCCTCAGGCATGTCATCGACGCGGTCGCGAATTCTTAGCGTGATTTGGACAACGGCCGTGTCGAGGCTCTCGGTAAACTGGAAAAGTGGCAAATTCACTATCGTATACTATAGGTTATTTGCTCCCGAATTATCTCACTGGGAATCCTAGGTTACTCCTACTATGTATATAACTATCGAGAAAAGAATCATAAATAGTTCAAATAGCTTTTGGCTGCCGCGACGTCGGTTCCCTAAAGCCTAGTTGTTCAGTTGATCGGGAGCGAGGGATGATTGGGTAGGGGTCCTGGCGCATTGCTCCCGCGTCCCATATGAGGCCGGGTCACCTCCTCAAATGCCCTCCTCTGTCGCAGTGCTGCTCGCCGTGCTGCGCAATGGAGCTCGCGTAGACTTGACCTTTTCTCGTAGCAAGGAAGAGTACGAGAGACGCTATCTGTGACTAGACCATTCTATTGAGCTCAAAGTGTTTCACCTCTCGCCTGTCATGGCATTCTCGAGGCAGTGCAGTCCTCAGTCCCCAAGGCAGCAGTAGGTAGCGCTAGGAACCCGTGCAGGCAGCTATGAGCACACTTCACGCCTAGATTAAGTGAAATATTATTCGTCGGCGACTGCGAGGCTTCGTCTTTCACTAGGCTGCGAGCACCTGATCGAGGAGGAATTGCCGCTTTGCTCGATCACGTGAGCGCTTTGGCTCACACTAACGTTGCCCCGTACTCGACTGTTTCCTCACCGTGCTTCTGAGCCATCACACTCCCGTCGCTCCCTCTTTTCATGACGGCTATTTAACTACTTAATCTGCTTGCGTTCTTGAGCTAGCTCCTTCCCTTCCTTTCAACTTTCACCTATTGCACAGCAAGCGCCCCGCGATCGCCTTTGCTTGGCGCGTTTTCCTCCAGCTCCTTCGCAGCTTCGCCCGCTTCCTCTACCTCACAATCCCCCAGCTGCATCACCTTTCGCGTCCACCACACCATTTCTTCGCGCATTGCTACACATAAGCCTCCACGCGCGCGAATACCTGCCGCGTAGACACCAAAATGTCTTTCGGCAGCGGCTTTGGGGGCTTCGGCTCTAATAACAACAACCAGCAGACCAGCGGCGGCTTCGGCGGTTTTGGCTCGAACAACAATAACGCCAACAACAGCTCAGGCGGTAAGTTCAACCTCTTGCTTTGATCTCTGCAGTCCTTTGCGCGTCGTTCGACGATGTGCTTGCTTGTGTGCGCCACCCGGTTCTCGACAGACCGTGTCTAATTCGCCGCAACGACAGGCTTCGGCTCCAACACGAACACCGGCTCCAGCATATTTGGCTCCAATAGCAACACGGGCAGCACCATATTCGGTAGCAACACGAATTCGCCCTTTGGCGGCGGCGGTACTTCTGGTATGTCGAACCTTTTGCGCGTCGCTTTAGCCTCCGTAACTGCGAATTCGCTGTTCAACATTACTCGGCTGTTGTCTCGCCATCCTGATGAACTACCATGGACATGTGCATACCTTACGCGCTGCAACTTCATAATTGATACACCTTTCGGGAACTAACTTTACTTCGCAGGTGGCTTCGGCTCAAATAGCAACACCAATACAACCTTTGGCTCAAAACCTTTCGGCAGCTCCACAACTGGCGGAGGTCTCTTCGGCAGCGGAAATTCAGGGTCAACATTTGGTGGCTTCGGTTCTACCAGCAACAACACTACGAATACTTCAGCGTTCGGTAGCAGCAGCAACACCGGAAGCGGTCTCTTTGGTCAAAACAAACCAGCAACTGGCTTCGGTGCATCATCTGGTGGAGGGCTGTTTGGCGGCGGAAGCACTGGTGGCGGGTTTGGCTCTACTACAACAAACAACACCACGACGGGTGGCTTTGGCACGACTTCCACTGGCGGCTTTGGCAGCCAGACCAACCAGCAGGCCAACAACGGCACCGCAAGTACACCCTTCCAAGCATTTTCCGAGAAAGATAGCGCATCCTCAAACCAGACCTCACAGTACCAAACCATCACCTTCCAGCAACCTTATACGAACTACTCTCTGGAAGAGCTAAGGACGGTTGACTATAATCAAGGTCGGCGGTATGGCAACCAGAACGGCCAAGCCGGCGCATTTGGTCAGAACACTGGCTTTGGCGGGTTTGGAAGTAACAACACAGCTACTACCACTTCAGCTTTTGGTGCATCAAACACCAACACTGGTGGAAGCCTGTTCGGCGGTGGCAGCAATACCAACACTACGTCCACTTTTGGTCAGAACACTGGCTCTGCATTTGGCTCCAACAACACGAACAGTGGCGGTCTGTTCGGCCAAAACAAGCCTGCAACGACCGGTTTGTTCGGAGCTTCAACCACCCCAGCGACTGGAACCACTGGCGGACTCTTTGGTGGTGCTTCAAACAACACTACAACAACTGGCGGGTTCGGAAGCGGAGGCGGTTTTGGTTCTTCTAATACTGGAGGGGGCAGCTTATTTGGTAACAACCAGAACCAGCAGAAGCCAGGCGGTCTTTTTGGAGGTTCAGCTTCCACTACAACAGGTTTTGGCGGCGGAGCTACTAATACCGGTAACACTTTCGGTCAATCGACCACTGGTGGAGGGCTATTTGGTCAAAACAACGCAACATCTACTCCCTCTGCTTTTGGCACAAACACGGCGTCAACCAATACAGGCGGCGGCCTTTTCGGAAACGCAGGCAGCACTTTCGGCCAAAACAATCAGAACCAAGCACAAGCCCAGCCGGCTAGTGGAAGTCTGTTTGGCGGTTTTGGCCAGAACAATCAGCAAAACCAGCAAAAGCCAGGCGGCCTTTTCGGAAGCGCGGGCACAACGAACACTGGTGGAGGTTTATTTGGCCAGCAGAATAACACCACGCAGCAGACTGGTGGACTTTTTGGAGGATCCACGACTAACAACACTGGTAGTAGTCTTTTCGGACAAAAGCCAGCCGCTCCTAGCACCGGAGGCCTTTTCGGTGGTAACGCCACCAATACTGGGTCTGCTACAGGCGGTCTCTTCGGGAATGCTGGTGCACAAAACACCCAGCAGAATACTGGAGGCAGTTTGTTCGGTGGCCAGAATAACCAACAGAAGCCCGGTGGTCTCTTTGGGAACTCTACTCAAAACAACAATACTGGCAGTTCCCTATTCGGTAATATTGGTCAAAATAACAATCAACCCGCATTGGGAGGATCACTGTTCTCCAACCAGAATAACCAGCAACAGAACCAGCAGCCCAACAACAATAGTTTGTTCGGCGCGTCTGGGAGTTCTCTGCTCAACACTTCCATAAACACGAACCCGTACGGAAATGATTCTTTGTTCGTTGGACTTACTACGCCCACCCAGAGTCCCGGTCCCCTTGCTACTCCCCTTTCTAGCAGCCAGAAGATGAAGAAGAGCGCCATTCTGCCCCAACATAAGCTTAATCCTTCCGCCTCGACACGTTTACTCACTCCCCAGAACAAGAAGGCTGGTGGGTATGGGTTCACATATTCGACCTACGGTACTCCCAACAGTGTGTCAAGCCAGAGCAGTCCCGGACTCGGCGGTAGCTTGTTCTCAGGTGGCAATATGTCCCGTTCGCTTGGAAAGAGTCTGTCTACCAGCAACCTTCGCAATAGCTTCAACCCGGAAACCAGCATCCTTTCGCCTGGAGCTTTCTCCGTGAGCAGTCGTGGTTACGGCAATGGTAGCTTAAAGAAACTCAACGTCAACCGCAATCTCCAGACTCGCATCCCATTATTTGACGACCCGCCTCAGAAGCGCGTGAGTTTCGCTAGCGGCGATGATGAGGGCCTGAATGGCACGACCAACGGAGAGACGGCTCTAGTGGTGCGGCGAGATGATGGTGATGCGTCTCCTAAAGGTACTAATAGTGAAGCTGGAAATGAAACTCCTCGTCCCGCGCCGGAGAAGGTCAATGGAAGCCAACTGGCCCGTGTGTCTGAGGACTCTGCGCTCACACCAAGATCTTCGTCATCTGTCAACGTCCAGCCTGGACAGGAATCGAAGCCTGGATCTTATTGGTCAAGCCCTACTTTGGATCAGCTGAAGAGGATGAGTAAACAGGAACTGAAGAGCGTCCCCAACTTCATTGTTGGCCGTCACAACATTGGCCAGATATCTTTTAACATGGGTAAACCTGTTGATCTGTCGGACGTCAACCTCGACGCGATTTATGGCGACATTGTTGTGCTCAACGCTCGCAACGTTACTGTTTATGGTGCAGGATGTTCTGCTTTGCCAAAACCTGCCCTTGGCACCGCCCTGAACCAGCCTTCTGAAGTCGTCTTGGCCAACTCTTGGCCTCGCAATCGGGCGGGCAAGAAAGACGTTAAGCATTTGGAGCGACTCAAGCGTGTCGAGAATACTACATTCATCAAGTATAACCAGTCCAATGGCGAGTGGACCTTCACTGTTCCTCACTTTTCTACCTATGGTTTGGACGACGATGACTACAGCGACGATGAAGACTCGAGCGAACTAAGCCCTGCTCCCGACACGCCAGCCCAATCCCAGCTTCGTACGAGCCAGATGACTAGCACCCCCCAGGAAGAATCATTCGCTAGCCCTACTCAATCCAGCCCCGATGACACATTCGACTTCAAGAAAGGTATGCGCTCGCGGGCTTCTGTTCCTGGTGGATTCGGTGATGAGGTTGCTTACGAGGAAGATGAAGAGATGGAGGATACTCATGGCCAGTCTTTTTTAGGGCAACGCTCCGTGGGTTCGCTTAATGGTCAGCAAGATGGTGACTATTCTAGATACGGCGGATCAGAAGTGGCTGGAGAGCAGGATATGGCGGATCCTGCGTCTTCGCCATTTCAGACCACGGAGCAAGCAACCGCTAAGGACTCGGACTCGTTCAAGGGTTCTTTGAAACCAAAGTCCATTCTCAAGGCTAGCCAGGTTCTGAGGCCAGGTTTTGGGACACCTGGAAAAGGCCTTCAGCCTATCTTTGATGATGATTGGGCCAACCAGCTTCAGCGTACGATTAGCCCCAAGAAGCAGGATCGACAAGCTCTACGCGAGAGCCAGGGCAACGCTCTTCGAGAGCACAATGGCCCCGTTGCAGACACGTCACAGTCAGTCAATGGTCGCAATTTCACGACTGCTATGGACTTGATGGAATCTCTTTTTGGTGAGGCGGAGACACAGAAGCTTCCAAAGCGCATGGGTGGCGGTATTGAGGTTTGACATCCCCTTTTCCTTTTAGCGATTTCTTAGGGTTTGGCGCAATCTTTGGTGGGTTTCCTTACAGGTTCTCAAACATAGATTGATGCCCCGAGCTTTTGCTCGCCCATGTATGTAGTCACAAATTGATATGGGACAAGATTGCTGAAACTCTTGTCTCTAGTTACCCTATTCGAAACGACCCAAAACTGCAGACGACCTTAACGAACTTAGCGGCCTTGACAAGGACTTTCACAGCTGTAGCAAGCCCCACTTCAGCGAGAATGGTGTTCTCATCTATGGTAGCAAAGGCACAGCCGCCCTTGAAGGTGGCATCTACCCGACTGTTCAAGAGCCGCTCGTTGGTGCTACAAAAGATATTCGCTTCATACAGATGCCTAGCTTTGATGATGTAAGTTTAGGCACTCTATATAACAGTCCAATTTCCTAATTTTAGCAGGCCGCACCAGCAACTTTGACCCTCCAGAAGCAATACACCAAGATCTCTATAGTCGAGGGTGTACCTCGTGCAGTTTTGAAGACTGATCCTGATCCCATCGAGTTCTCTGAGATGGCTAAAGCTGTTTCTATTGATACAGCCGCGGGCATACATGAGCAACATGCTTGGCAATTGCTTTCTCTCCTCTTTGATGAGGCTGACAAAATCCCAAATGGTGTGGATCAGGCTCACGCCACGCTTTACAGGAAAGAGAAACTGTCGGAATTCTGGAAATTACTTGTTTGGGATGATGCACAAGCGCATGTCCAAGACGCCGCCTCGCCGGAAGAAAAAGCTATTGCGCATCTAAGTTGTAACAATGTTGCGGATGCCTGTCATTCCCTTCTTTCTGGTTTGAATCTACGATTAGCAACTATGGTTGCTCAAATTGGCGGTGATGCCATCATGCGTCAGAGCCTCGTTGTACAGATTGAAGAATGGCGACGCTTAGATGTGCTCTCAGAGATGGAGGATTCGCATCGCGCTCTATACGAGTTGCTCTCTGGCAACTGTGCACAGTCACAAGGCAAACCTGGGTCTGGTCGCGAGAACAACGCATCCACCTTCGGAATCTCTAGTCGCTTTGCGCTCGATTGGCGACGTGCATTTGGGCTCAGGCTCTGGTACGGCATCATGAACAACGAATCCATCGAGTGGGCTGTAGCTCAATTCGCAGATGCCATTAGAGATAGCCTTGAGGACGTCAAGCCTGTGCCGTGGTTCGTAGAGACAGGTGTGGACAACTTGGCCTGGGATGATCCGCATGCCGAGGATCGCGAAGATTTGCTGTGGGGTATCTTGAAACTCTACGCGTCGTCGAAACTGGAGTTAGATGCAAACATTGAAGATGTTTTATCACCTGAAAACATATCTGGCCATCCCCTGAATGCCCGTCTGGCTTTCCAATTATTCCAACTCTTCAAGTCGCGACTGGACGATCAGGCTGAAGTAGATGAGCGCAAAGTAGGTATGCCAACCGTTCGCGGGGAGAATGACGGGCAATTTCGGTCGTCATTCCAGTCGTCGACCGCTTCCCATTTTGATAAAGACTCGCAAGCAGAGAATCCGCTAGTTGAGCTTGGTGATAAGATCACTCTTACATATGCGGCCTCGTTACACATCCCAGGGCACTGGACTACCGCCGTTTGGGTATACACTCATCTATCTTCGCGAGCGATGCGAGAACACTACATCAAAGTACTCGTCAACCAGTTCTCCAGTACCTACTCATTGGAAGAGTCCGATGCGACTTACATTTACCTGACACAAAATTTGCTTGTACCAGCAACATGGCTCCATGCCGCCGCAGCACTCCAGGCGAAATCCGAAGGCGATGCCTTGAGCCAGGCTACACATCTCATTAAGGCTGAGGAACTAGAGGAAGCTCACGACGTCCTCTGTCGCAAGGTTGGTCCTGACGCAATCATCTCGCGTGATTACGATCCTCTCCGCGAGCTCATGGGTGGCTTTCTTCCTACACCAACCAATAGCCCTACTAGTGACCGTGCATCATTCGCATCGTCTTCGTACACGCGTCGTAAAGAGCCCGTGCCGGGATGGTCTCAAGGCGGACAAATTTACTTCGACTATATCGAGCTACTAGATCTCACCGGCCAGCGCTCGACCTATCGCGTTGACGAAGACCTCAACTTGCGTATCCAAGAACTCTTGGCCAAGCTACAGCGTGCACTTGAGATTGCGGCGCGAGACCGATTGGCAGGATGTGGTTTGGAAGAACGTGTTGCGCTCATGGAGATTGCAGGAACCGTGGCCGGTCTGGTGACGAAGACCCAAGGCGCCAGCCGGGCAGCAGTGATGAAGCTACCCCTTACAGAAGATTTAAGACTCAAACATACATGTGCCTTGAGCACGGGGTATTACCGCAGCGTCATGAAGAGCACCCATTAGGAACAGGCACAAGCCGAATTGACGCCAGTACAGGATAGGTGGCGTGCTGGGATGCAAGTAGTCTGGGTGTGGGCTGATGATTTTAAACGGCATAGATCGTCGCGAGCAAGTGGGCCGAGAGTTGCATGACACATAGACAGAATCGCGGAGCGTGGTGCACGCCTTGCAAGATTGATGGAAAGAGGCATGTTCGCGCTGGTGGTGCATATTTCCGGGGTTTTTGCGCAAAAAGCATTCCTTTATTTCATTCGACGATGTGTATAATATAGTTGTGTGTGATTAGGTTTCGGAAGTAATGTGATTAATTGGCGAAGTTTCAATCGATATGGTACGCCTGCACGACTTATCTTGATGTGTTGTAACGTGGTGCACATATAGTGGCTGTAGAATTGTCTGAGACGGGTTAGTGCTTCAGTCAGTTCATGACTGAATTGGAAAATTGAAAAGTATTTTCATAGCACTTGATGGATGATAAAAACAGAAAAATATATATTTACATTTCTTTTTCTAATAGCGAGAGAAGAAGAGTATTAACAACTTCTGTTAGAGGATTCGCCAGAGGCAAGACCGCTATGACGGCAACATGTCTTAATTTGGGAGGATTAGAGTCATCTAATCTACAAACACTGGCTTCAACACTGGCTTCATGTTCATCACTCGACAGTCGCTTCTCCATTGCATAAATCTAACAACGGCACCCCCGGCTTCCCTTCCCAATTACTCTCCCATCTTCCTTCCTTTGTCTTCTCATTTACAAGCTCAATGTCTTCCTATGAACCTCCTTCCAATTCCCCAAACGAGTTACTATATCGTGCTTCCTCAGAGCAGCCTGAACCCACGCTCGATAACTGGGTTTGTGGGCTTCAGCCTCATTTGGATCGCCGACCTGATAGACGGGTACGGCTCCGAGAACTGCTTCAAGCCCAGTAGCGCTAACTTTGGCTATGATGATGCGGACAAGTAGTAGTTGATCTGCCTCAACATCTGAAAAAGCGGGACTTTTCGTACCGCGGGGTTGTGTGGCCGCGCCGGAAACGAATTAGAGTATTCTTCACGTGGTGTTTGGTTGCTGAATTGGCGGATAGTCCTTTGGTGTCTTTCGGAGAAACGAAGAGTGCGTAGTGGTAAGAGCCTGGGTATCTTGGTCGCGCGTAGAGAGCGAGCTGGAGGCGGGGTTTGTTGCGACCCATGGGTCCTACAGCATCGGGAGCAAAGTGCAGCTGGGGGAATGACGATGCAGTATCATGTGGTATCACTGGGTATCCACTGAGGCTCAAATGCTTGGATCAGCACATGGTTCGATACTTTCGTTCAATTAGGGCCTCGGCAGTATGGATCCAGATAGTCTACTGGTAGAGAGAAAGTGGATGATGCAACCTCTTCTAAAATTGGTTTGCCTCGACTAAAAAGACACAACAGCAGAGGATTGCAAGCGGCTGTCCATTTGACTACTAGACCACCTGTACGCTGATTAAGCAGGTAAACTACTATCAGATGAGATACGCAATCCAGAGATCCTGTAAAAGTATATCCTCTCGTGCAGAGGACGCTAGCGCTGCGCTAACTAATGGCTAAGCGAGCCAATCACCAGAATCCAGTAAACTGAAAAAGTGGGGTAATCGCACTCTTTACATCAATGCTAGATGCATACAGTAGACTATATACTACTAAATAATTCGATTAGGAATTGTACATTCCTCTAGCCGTACTTGTAGATACCCAAAAGAAAGGTTCTAGGAGCTTGAGTATCTTCTGGCTGCTACACCTGAAGTGGTTAAGTCCCACTTTTCCGGTTGACTGAGAGCCGGATCCTGTTGGACACACGCCAACTTAAAAGCAGCGCAACCCTGAGAGAGGCACAACCCTAGCAAAGGCTCTCGAACAAAGAGTCTTAAGTAGGGATATCTAGAGGAGCCCCAAGATAGAGAGAAAATCAATCAATCATCCTTTTACTACGTGCAATTATCACATTCTTTTATCACAGTCGGACTCAGATCCAAGTGAACCATCAGAAACCCACCTCAAATCTGACAACTACATGTAACACACTTCGACCTTGAGTAAACGCAAGGGAAAACACAAAATTTACACTACAAATATCGATCTCGAAGGCTCCATGGCCAACACACGTGTAGCCTTCTTCTCGTGAGAGCATATATCGAACACCTATGTTGTATGACTTGGCACTAGAAATAACCAGGTGGGAGCACGAACTTGTTTTTATGAAGAGTACCAATTTGCAGCCTGCGCTAGCGCCGGCCTTTGAGTGTTAACTTACAATTTAGCTGTCTCTACATTACTGCGGCAACTTATCAACACTTTTGGTCACTATAGGGCCTATCCTAGGACTTAACAGCACCAGTACTTTTCGCCTTTGTAATCAGCTCTTGAAGGGCAGGCATCTTGTGCCCACACTTCTCGCCATCTGCCAGCACTTCCATTAGAAAGTCGACATCTTGATTATTCACCTTGCCGCCGTGATGGAATTTGTTGAACTCGTGATACTGCATAGGCAGCGAATCTTGAGACATCCCAGTGTTAAATTTTGCAGTCAACCACGACCCCCACACCATTGAGTGTAACCAGCCCGTCCATCCATGCCTCGGCAAGGTAAAAATCTCTTTCTGCGCTCGCATCATTAACGACCACAGCTCCTGGTTCTGTCGCAGGTATTTGAACTCGGGCCAACCTTGGATGTGCCAAGTTACTAAATGCAGCAACACAACCAACAAGACCGGTTGGAAGAAGGTTGGCACCATCTGAACCTTGAGCCGTCCATTCTTCTCATATACGTCCTTGAATTTCTTTATCAGCGCCGGCTGCGAGTTCATCACCATCAAACCAGTATTCTTCGACAAATGGGAGTACAGAATGTCGGCCCTTTCAATGAGTGTTTTATCTGCGTTGGGTGGAATTGAGACCAAAGGTGTGGGTTGATGAGCTAGTAAACTCGCGATGAAAATGAGCCGAGTGGGAGATACGGCTAAGGTGGTCGCATAATGCTGGTCGATATCCAAACCGACCGCATCATACGTGACGAAACATTCAGAATTCTGATCCTCATTGATCAAAGCTCCAACCTTGCTCAACGTCTTGGTGCCGCCTTCCGAACGCGCCGTATGTCCATCCAACGTGTCGAACACGAATGCGAACTGCTGTCCAGAAACTTCGGATGGGTCCTCGATGACACGGTAATCGGAAAAGGTGTAGAGCTCATTGTCCTTGTATGAGTACAGTTTCTTGGGTCCCACAAATGCGGATTTGCGACCTGGCCGAACAAGGTAGGTAATGTCTGCGCCAAAGGAAAGAAAATAGCCTGCTGAGAGACCAACGGCCCCACAGCCGACGACTAGGACCTGAGGCTTTGGCATTCCGAGAGGAGATATGATATGAAATGTCTGTTAGGATGCGACTCTACTCGGCTTCAAGCTTATAAAAGGCCGTGTGCGGACAGATTTTCGTCCGGTCCGAAAAGTTCATGCGGGAAGCAGCGGACGACCACGGCGGGGCGTTAACATGATTGTGAAGCATCTGACAGATAGTGTGATGATGGAATTTCTAGGCCTAGGGTGCCTGGGAAATGCGGTGGAAAGAAATATTACCGTTCTCTAAACTTGTCACTTCTGGTTGCACGTAACGTAACGTGTCTGTGCGCGTGATGCACATGTTCGCGTGATGCACACCCCCACCAAAATTGCGATCTCAAAGATAAGGCT